>PVKB01000036.1:826818-1124548 GCA_004027205.1 Ctenodactylus gundi
TACTGACAGCTCAGTCCTTTTGGGTCCTCCTCTCTCCTCCTCTTCTCTTCATTTCTCCATCCCTCCCTCCCTCTCTTTTCCCCCAGGTATAATCTTGTCATCAGGAACTTTTTGTGTGTCTTGGGCTTCCCATAACCTTATGTAGCTCCATCCTTTTGGTGCTCTCTCTCTCTCTCTCTCAATTCTTCTCTCTCTCTCTCTCTCTCTCTCTCTCTCTCTCTCTCTCCTCCCACCCTCCCCACATAGCTCTCACCATCAGGAACTGTCACATGTCTTTGACTTCCATGGCTGGCTCATTCACTCTCACTCTTTCTTGCTCTCACTCTCTCTCTCTCTCTCTCTCTCTCTCTCTCTCTCTCTCAGAATTCATACCTTTCTCATGACACCAGCTTCTGAGAAAGGAAGCAGTAGCTGGCAGATGATGTTAGAGCTATGCAGAGAACTGGCTTGATGTCACCTGTGCTCTACTCCATTGATCAAAGCAGTCATAGAGCCTGCCCTGGTTCAAGAGAAGGGAATGTGCACCCCATCTCTCACTGGAAGAGTGGTGAGAAAACCACCACGTTGGATAGGAGCAATCGCAGCTGTGTTTGGAAGCGACAATAAGCCACACCCAGGTTCTTACTCTGGTAACTTCTATTAACTTTATATCATCATGCTCCCAGGAGAGGTCTTTTCTTTTGGAGGAGGCAGTAATTGGACTGGATACCTGCTTAGAATCCTTGAGTTGCAAGAGCCCCACCTGAATTACATTAAGAAAAATAGATTCGCATAAGAAGGAAAACACAATAGATAGCCACTAGAACAAGCAAGAAGTCATGCAACAGAAATGCCCCTTAGCCTCTTAGAATGCTGCATTGTTCAGGTTTTTTCTCTTGGAAGAGCTTGTCCTTGTAAAACTGATTGCCCTAACCCTTTCTTAAAGGTATACTCTCTCCACTTTTATCAGGTCTACCAATTTATCCTATAGGGAAACATATTCTCTCCTTAATTTCAGATTAAAATCCCACTGAAAATCAATCGCTAGCCCATCTCTTCAACCCACCACTTCTTTTCATGTAAGGTGTTACATAAGCCTCTTCCTACTTCTCAAAAATGGGCCACTTCTTTGCCAGTTACAGCTGTTATCTAATCTGCTGTGGCAAGTAGGGAATGAGCAGGTTGGTGTTGAAGACAAAGATGATATCAATTGGTAAAAACAAAACAAAACAAAAAAACCCCTGCCATGATGATGATGAGCATGAGAAATACAACCAAATAATCTCCAAAGTCATTCCAGCTCCAAGCAAGTATGGATTTTGTAAAGGAGATTTCCATTAGTTTGTGCAGTGACACAATAACACAATAGCCTGCCACTTTCACAATGCCTCACAGAGTGTTCTTAAAAAAAAAAAAAGCTGCTGAGAATCTTTCATTCCCTTGAGGGAAGAGAGAGCGCTTCAGGGACCCAGCCTAATTTCCTATAGCCATTCTATTATCCCAGCTGTATCTGTGGTTTCTATTAAACCTCTGTGCTATTGATCAGCCTGGTCACAATGAAAGAGCTTTATTGAATTCCAACTAATGGAAACTCATTATATGGCCTAGATAATTAATTACCAATTCCTTCCTTTTAGTGAAATTGAAACGGGCTGTGGAGAGCAAGCTATGTGAGCCCAGTAATGCAGCCTATTTGAAGCTTTATTTAATGCCTCTGAGGAGCTCTCTACACTGGCCTTGGAGATGTGTTTGATGTACTGCAGACCCTTGATACAACCGAAGCACTTTCCTTTAAAATAAGCCATCCTTTCAAATAGAATTCATTGAAAGAAGGAGGCACTTAAACCATCCAAAGTAGAAATATCAAAACAAAAATATAAATCATACAAAGATAAGGATGAAGCATCAATTTACTGGTTCTTTCCCTCAGATCTTCAGAATGTTTGGAAACCATTGACTAAGTCGGAAGTAGGAGGGCTCCCGCCTTCCAACTCGTCCATCATTCTCCTTGCTAGAGCAAGGGAGAGTACTGAACATGATTCTCAAGGATAGAGACGTAGTAAGCACAAAGCAGTACTTAAACTTAACAATTTTAGAGAACCAGTAACATCAACACTAGGGTGACGTGAAAACCAAGAAGATGGTAGTTTCTAATAAGAGTTGTACTGAATGCCTGGTCTGTACCAAGCACTCAGCTAGCTGTTTCATGTACAGTTGGCTATGCTTATGCAGGGGTTCTCTTGCCATGAACTCAAACTACTACTGATCAAAAATATTTGAATAGAATATTTCTTTGTACTGAGCATGTATAGACTGATTTTTGTCATTACTACCTAGATAATGTAAGCACAACAGCAATTTACATTGTATTAGATATTGTAAATAATCCTAGAAAGCATACAGATGAATGTGCATAGGATGTAAATACTATGTTATATTCTATAAGGAATTCAAGTATCTGCAGATTTTGGTTATTTGTGTGGGGTACTGGAACTAATTCCCCATGAATCCTAAGGTATGAGTTGATATTGTGTCATTTGGTCACTACAAATATAAAAGTTATTTCAAAATGATTTTGAAGGTAAACATAAAAATGCTTTATCAAACTGCCCACATCCACAGACCTATAATTCTAGAAATTCAAATTTAGATCTTCCTGCGTGATAAAGCCTACTCAAAACATTATATCATTTTACCTCACCCAGTATCAGTGCGATAAAAACACAAATAGTTTCAAAAGTCATTTACAGGAAACATAAGAAAAATAGTTTATAAAAAGACAAAATTGCAACACAGAAGATAATTTGTGTCTGGTGTTAAAGCAAGTCAGAAAATAAGTTATTAATGCCAAGTCCCAGCCATCCTATGACTATTGGAGGCAGTATAAAACATAATGGTCATTTCTCCTGCAAAACATGACTCCAACAAATTTGAAATCTAAATGTCAAGGTAAAGCCCAAAAGAATAAACCCAAAAGAATAAAATAAGCGAGCTCTGGCTCGCTTCAATCTTCTGTGTCACAAGAGGAGATCGGTATAATTCCAGATATGCAGGACAGACTTGAATTCAATTCCTTCCGAAAGAAATATATGCTAGGTCCCCAAAAGCATTGAACTGATCTAGATTTTCCTAAGTTTTTATATAAATTGGCATAAGCACTTGCCATTTGCAGACAGTGTGCTATTCCATTCATTTCTTCTGCCACCTAGGCACCTCAGGTGAAAAACACTTGTAATTCAACTTGTTTACTCTAATTGTCTTGCTATGGTAACTGCATACTTAATCTATCATTTTATATATATTGATGAAATAAGGACCGGTAAAAGAAAAAGAGGTGTCAGTGGATTTTTAAAAAGATAAAAGAAGTTGAGTGCTTTGTAATAGTTGAACATTGATTGAAATAGGGTTTGAGTAAGGTGATAGTGACCAACTGTCAAAAATTAGATTTCATGAAAAACATAATCATTATTTACTTAAGCTACTCCCCACCATACT
The DNA here is from genome assembly GCA_004027205.1 of Ctenodactylus gundi. Taxonomy (NCBI): domain Eukaryota; kingdom Metazoa; phylum Chordata; class Mammalia; order Rodentia; family Ctenodactylidae; genus Ctenodactylus; species Ctenodactylus gundi. Next base: position 830,293 of record PVKB01000036.1, read on the forward strand.
TCTAAGGATTTGTTCCATTTTAAAGAGAGCTAAAGTGGATGTATAAAGTTTAGACAAGCTGAAGAATGAAGATACCTCATTAATTGGTCAAGCTCGCTGAATAAGCCTTAGCTAAAGCTCGGAATATGTACTTCCAATTTGAACTACAACTCACATGAAGCATTTTTTAATCCTTAGGAGCACCTTAGAAAAAAAGAAAAACATGAATTTGCCATATACCAAGGAGTATTCTGCAACCAAACAAGTGGAGTAAGACGTAGGCGTAGGCGGAGGCAGCCTGTCGCCCTTACACGGACGCTCCGTCTTCTTCCAGCGCTCGCCACTGTAAGAACACTGCTCACCTCCCTTCTCACCCCTGCTGTGTAGGTGGCCTATAATGACCGCATCTGTTCTGAACATCTGCAGACCTTTTCTCCCAAACAGCATAGTGGAACAACTATCCAAAGAGTGTTTGCGTTATGTTAAGGATCATAAGTAATTTAGAGATGATTTCAAATGTACAGGAGGAGGCGTGTATGTTTATCCAGATACTGCATGATTTAACATAAGTGATTTGAGCATCCATGAAATTTTGTCATTGGAGGAGGATTATGAAGCCAAGTTCTCATGGATACCAAGGGGTCATTATATTTTTAATTAGTCAAGCAGGTGCTGGTCCAGCTTATTTGGTCCAAAAGAACTTCTATAATATCCCAGATTTCTTCCTGGGTGGCAGAATGAAACCTTATATCACCGACAACTTAATCCCCTAACCTCCTCTTTGGATCTACTTTCCTAGGTTCTGTTCCTTTCTTGGCCGTCACTGGCTTGTCATCCTATCTCTACCTCATTCTGTCCTAGAGAGACCAACTGAAACCTTCAGCTTTCTCCAGTTCTGCAGCTCCACCTATTATCTGCTCAGCATGAAAAAAGGGAGCCTTGAGGAGGAAAAAAAGAAAAGGAATCTTCAGAAAGCGAAGCAAAAGAAAAGGCTATTCCTGCATACATTATAAAATTTATTCTATTTACATTTAAATAACTCATTTGGACAGATGTCTATTCATTCCCAAAGAGTTTCCCCAATGGGCTATTTATTTATAAAATCTTATAAAGCAAAGACCTCATGCCAAAATTAATGTCTTGGAAGAAATTTGTCACCTACCTAGCAGTCAAAACTCTGCTTTGATGATGTGGGAAAATTAAAAACACTCTGTAGGGTAGAGAGAACACATCCAGGGAGAATAGGCAGCTGTTTTGGAAGGCAGAGTTTAGCAGTGGGAGATGAGGAGAGAGACACTGATACAGAATCTAATATTAGAGCGACTGCTTTTCTTGTGATCTACTTTGCAGATGTTAAAATGACAAGGGCTGGAAGTTGTCAGGATAATTATTAGGAGATGAGATGTGTAATTCTTGCCATAGCAGAAATCAGGAGGAAAGGACCATACAAGACAGAGGAGGATTGTAGCTGCTTACTTCTTTATAGAGGAAGAGTAGAGGTTGGATGTAGGCTAGGATTATGCAAACCCAGTGGCTATCTTGATTTTTGCAGGAAGAGTACTCCAGGGCCTCTGGGTGCAAGTGTCTGGAAGGAAAACAAGCTTGGTATTTATACACAACAGAATACTAAGCATCCATAAAGTCCAAGAGCGTGCAGGCCTTTACAGGCAAAGGGAAGAAACTTGAGAACATCGTGCTTAGAGAAGTGAGTCAGAAGCAGAAGGTGAAACATCGAATGGTCTCTCTGATATGAGAGATCCAGATCACAACTATCTCATGGAACTTAAAATGAAAAAACAAAGTGAAACAGGGGGTAGGGCGGGGAGGGATGGGAGGGATGGGAGGGACAAAAGGAGAGTGGGAAAGTCCTTGTCACCTTAACAAGACACATAGGTGCACAAAATGCTCAACTTCATTGTAAACCTTAAATTTTGTGCTTATACATATCAATAAAATGGGGAGGGGGGGAGAAAATGTGGATTTAAAGACTCAAGTCCTAGATTCTACATCATTTGTTCAGGAAAAGACTAAGAAAATTTTGATGTAGGAGTGTATGAACCAAACTGTCATGGTTAATTTTTTTTCTGAGAAGCCCCGAATAGTTTGTAATCTTTTTCCTTACAGAGATTTGTTCAACCTGAAATTGCATTTTTCCACTTCAGCTTTCTACATCCTTGGTCTAGCAGAAAGTGCGCTCATGACTTTTGTCATTTGATTCCACACTGAGGAAAACAAAGTTACTTGTTTCTGACCTTGCCCAGATTGCTGAGTCTCCCTCCCTCTTTTCATAAAGCAGAACAGGCTTAAAACCACCCTGATCTCAGTCACAGGCCGAATGCTTTGAAACCACTGCCTTGGAAAGAACCGCAGAAATGCAGGCCTGCTGCCAGGCTGGTTGCCTGGCGTGGCTCCTCTTCCTGAGCTCAGGAGTGGCGGCCCTACCTCGCTGTGCCCAATTCCCCACTCTTGCACTTCTATACTGATATATTTTACTGTTTGCTGATGCCTCTCATGCCAGGCTCTTGCTCATACCCTCCCCCTGTGATGGATCACCCATTTGTCAGGTTACTGTTCCTTGCTTAGGAATGGCTTTTGGCTTTCGGCTTTCTCTGTCTTCTTGACTGTTCATCCTTCTCTGAGCTTCTCATTGTCTGCGCTTCCTCTCCAAACAAGAAAACTTGACACAAAGGACTGGGTGGCTCCAGAGGATTCTGTTGTTTTGATAACAGAGATTTTGCATATATTTTTCTTGTTATTTTACTTCTCACTAAACTGAAAGGCAATTTTTTATTCCATTTCTGATACTCACTAATCATGCATCTCAATTCCATCCCTGGTTTCATTTTTTCCCAACTCTCTCTTGTCCCCATTCCATCCCCACATCCCCACACATTTACCCCTTTTTGTCCTATAGATTAGGTCCACCTGCTGCTAGCAGAGTAAGAAGTAGCAAGTTCTCGCATCACTATACGTGTATCTCTATCGCTAGTGCAGTGAGGCAAATGCAGAAGGTTAAATATGGCGTGGATTATCTAATACAAGAAACCCAGAAAACAGGTATGCTGTAGAACCCAATGAGTGTGATAGTGGAAGTTAGGGAGAACAATGGGGTGCAGGTGGGAGGGCCAAGCGGGGGCAGCAGAAGTGACCGTAATCTTGATGTGATATATATGGGCACACAGCACTCAAGCTCAATGTAACCACTGTTTATTGCATATATGTGCAATATATATAGAGAGAGATAAATAGACAAACAGACAGGCAGATAGATTTATGGTGAAAATGATGGAAAAAAAAAACTCATACCACTAAATTCTGCACTGTATACAAGTTTCTATCACTAAACCAATTTTAACATTCTAATGTCTTATTCTGACTTCAGACTCCAGGTAAATTCTTTAAAAGTCTGACGAAAACAAAGTACGTTCAAGTGTATTGAAACTATTTTTAGGCTATTTTATAGAAGAAAAAAAGAAAGACAGAAAGCCAAGGGATTTTTAAGTTGTTATGTATACACAGCAAGCAGCTAAAACACCAATAATTTTGATAACACTCAACTTTAAGGCACAAAAATGTACTTATTATCTCACTATTTTATGTGTTTAATGCTAAATTTTATGCATACTTGTGATTTACTTGTTTTGAAAACACAATGAACTTCTTAAGTTCATGATTTTAAAAGAATATTCTGTGATCCAAACCTTGTTCCTGTATATTTAGTTTCCCTTTAAAATCTAGAGCATCTTTTTAAAATCTTGACATTTTAAATTTTTCCACAGCTATCAACACTTTCTCTCCAGTGTCACATTATTCATTGTTCTAGTTTCACTGCATAACTGGAAAGTGGGTGTTCGGTATGAAGCTGACACTCAGGATTTCAAACCTGAGCATTACCCCAAGGGCCAATTAACAGCGCTTTCATATCTAGCCGGTCTTCAAAGTTTCTTCTCCTTCTTTTTATAAGTGATCCTTCAGGCTACCGAAATTAAGCATTGTGCAGTCCAACAACCCATTCCCCGTGGTCACAGTGAGTCACGATATTTTACAGCATAAATGTAATCACAGAAACTGAATTATTTTTGCCAGATACGACCACATCAACGACTTGAGCGAAAGGTGAAAAATGTTTCTGGTGTGGTGAAAAAAAGAGGGGTATGCCAACTTCTGCTTACATTATACAAAATGTCACAGAATCTGTGAGACCCTTGAATTAGCACTTGACTCACCTGGATACAAAAAAAAAAAAAAAAGGAAGAAGTCAGGAGCACTTCCCTTATTACTAATGTAGAGGGTCAAGCCAGACAGTTTTGAATTTCTACTTTCACTACTCTTGGTCTTGAGATTGTTTTGTTCTTTGGTTTTGTAAAATACCCTCAGGAAAATTAAACTTTGCTTGGATGAATTCCAATTATCATAAAACTTCCACCAGCCAACTTATGAATATTTAGACTTTTCCTCATGTACAAAACATCCTGATACAGACGAGACACTAAAGAAATGGCCCCTAACAGGCACACTTATCAACTCTAAAGAAATGTCAGGATCTACGGATTTGAAACATGAAATGTGTTTAATATTTCAAAGACTCTTAAACAAGGTATGAACTTTCTTCTTCGATTAATTATTGATCCAGGCACTTTATGCCTTTTTTTTTTGAAACTTTCAAGCAAATCGTATCAGGCATTTGAGTTTGGTGCTGGAAGAGAGGCAGGGACTGGCTGAATTTCTTTGGAGGTATTAACATGTATAAGACAATGTTGGGGGAGAAGCACAACACTTTTTATTATCCTTCCATTTGATGTTGGTGCCATCAAGGAAACACAAAACAATAAGCAAATTCTCTTGAAATGTTTAGCTAAATGGAACCAGAACAGTCACAGTTGACAATTTCATAAATACATTAATTAGAAGTGTCTCCAAATAGCATGTGATTTTGAATTATTAACATAAAACACTGCATTATAAATGACTGCAAATTGCATTCCTAGTGTTCTCCATGCTTAATTTATTATGCCGTAGGAAAATTTGCAAATTACTTTACCATTTTATACTTAATGGCTAGTTTTATGTATATATTATTCCTTAAAGACAAAATTACATCATGCTATACATATGTGTCGTGTGGCATGCCACACAGGATGCTCACAGTTGAGTCAAAAATGGCTAATCATCCTTTCATATGAGCTACTTTGCATTCACAGTGGTTTGCCATGAAGATTCTTCTTACACTCCTGGCTACCCTCCTTGGCCCCAGTACTGTCTTTCGTCCCCGTGAGTGAAGTCTATCCATAACGGTACGTAATTTTTTACTAAACTTTCCAAAGTGTGGATTTTCATCAGTGAGTATTTTGGGTACCATTTTATAAACATATGAAGATTAAGCTTTCTAAAGGTAAAAGGAAAGGAAATTTGACCAAATGTAACCTTAATAGACGTTGCCATACTCAGTACAAAGACAAATGCTGAAAGTGTTCTGGGAAAGACTGATTTGTATCTAAATTTCTCAGATATTACAGTTTACCTGGGCACGTATCTTTCCACTCTTCTCATTTCTTCGTTTCCTTTAGCTTTATCTACAGAAAACTATGTTATCATGGAGCAACAGATAAAAATCACAGCACATGTATCAAGTAAACCATGCATGTAAGAAAACATGGGTTGACGATCTTTAAAATACTAAAAGAAAACTACATATACCAGAAAAAATATATTTTAAAAATAAAACAACAATGAAGACACTCTCAGAAAAATAAAAGCTGAAGGAAACCATCACCAGAAGACCTACTATGTAAGAGCTATTATAGAAAGTTTAAACAGAGACATATGCTATAAATGAGAAATATTAAAAATGAGACATGTCATTGTCATTATGAAATCTCAGGATGCCACAAAATAATTTATACTAAAATCTCCAAGGAGACAAGTTGCCTAAAAGTGCAGCGTTAGAAGGCATGATTCAGGGCACCTTATCAGTGAAGTGGGCTCTGAAAACAGTACAGGGAGAAAAGTCCTTTTCAACCTTGAATTTTTTTATCCAGCCAAACATTCAATAGATGCGATCAAATAAGTCCTTTACACTCACTCTGAGGAAATTTCTTTGGCTACATTACTATAAACTTTGTGAGGAAAATAAGGCAGGCAATGACCAGATGCAATTAACTGTGTGTACAACCAAGAGAACAGTCAATGAAGCTCCATATGACATCCACCGAGACTGTAAGAAACAGCCAATCTAGAATGGAACAGGGAGAAATAATTCTACATTAAAAAAATAAGTTGGCATGGTGGCCCACATTTGTAGTTCCAGCCACTCTGTGAGGCTGAGGCAGGAGGATCACAAGTTGGAGCCCAGCCCAGGCAATTTACTAATTAAGTTAGATACTTTCTAAACATTTTTTAATATTTTATAAAAGGTCTAAGGATGTGGTCCTAAACTACATAGGTCAATAGAACAAGATAAAGAGCCCTAAAATAGATCTCTATAAAAAATAGTCAACTGATATTTGATAAAGAAACAAAGGCAATTCAATAGAGAGCATACTGTCTCGAAAAAAGAAAGGTACTGAACAGCTGGATAGTCATGTGCAAAAAAAGGAAAATATCTAGACACAGACTTTCCTCCCTTTGCAAAATTAACTTAAAAAAACAGAAGTCATAGACCTAAATGTTAAATGTAAAAATATAAAACACCTAAAAGATAATACAGAAGAAAACATATGAGAACTTGCATATGAAGCTTACTTTTTTTTGTAGACAGGATTTTGCTCCATGAAGCTGGTCTTATGCTCACTATGTAGCCCAGATTGGCCTTGAACTCACTTCAACTCTCCTGCCTCAGTTTCCCAAGTTCTGGGATCACAAGCATACACCACTTTACCTGGTTTTTGCGGTGCTCGGGAATTGAATCTAGGTCCTTGAGCTTGCTAGGTAAGGTCTTTAACTGAGCTACATCCCTAGCTCTGATGCTGACATTTTACAGGCATGATCCGTGGAAACAAGATTGATCAGCTAGACCCCTTAAAATTCATATTTTCTTTTCTACTAAAGACACTATCAATAGAATAAGAAAAATCTACAGACCTGAAAAAAGTATTTTAAAGGGCATATCTAATACAGAAATATTGTATAAAATAGATGTAGAACTTTTAAAGCTCAAGAAGAAAAACAATTTTGCTGAAAACAAACCAAGGTTCTTATTATATCCCCCACTTAAGGAGATCTACAAGTGGCAAATAAACACATGCAAAGATAATCTGTGTCACATTTCATCGAGGAAGTGTAAATAGAAAACCGAGATGCCGCCATACTTGTCAGAATGGCCAAAAGTTGTAACAGTGAAACATTAATGAGGACATGGCCGAACAGGAATTCTCATTCTGTGTGAGTAAAATCATAAAGCCGTATAGCTACTTGGGAAGCCAAGGTGGTAGGTTCCTATAAAATTAAACATGCTCTTACTGAACAGTCCAGTTAACATATACTTGGTATTTACCAAAGAAGTTGAAAACTACGTCCACAGAAAAGCTGCACATAGGCACAGAATCTTAGTTCATAATTATCAACACTTGGAAACAATCAAGATGTCCTTTAATAGGTGAATGGACAATCACTGATAGATCTAGACAAGGGAATATTATTCAGCAATTAAAAATGAGTTATCAGGGGCTGGAGGAATGGCTCAGCAGGTAATGCACTTGAGCAAGCGCTAAGCCAAGCGCTAAGTACCCAAGTTTGATTCCCCAGCACCACATAAGCTGGGCGTGGTGGCACACCCCTGTTATCCCAGCACTCAGGAGGCTGAGACAGGAGGATTGCTGTGAGTCCAAGGCCAGCCTGGGCTCTGAAGTGAATTCAGGACCAGCCTGGACCACAGAGCGAGACCCTGTCTCAAAAAAAAAAAAAAAGAATTATCAACAGACATACACAGAAAAAAGTTAAATGTATATTACTTAGTGAAAGAAAACAGTCTGAGAGACCTATATATCTTGTGGTGAAGACTGTAAGACATTTGGGGAAAGGCAAAACAATAAAACTGATGAGAAGATCAATGGTCTCAAGCAGCAGCGGGAAAGATAAATAGGGCCAGGGGATTTATGGCCGTGGAACTCTTCTATGGGACTATAATGAGAGTTACATGTCATTATATACATTTGGCAAAACCCCTGGACTATACAACACCAGGGGTAAGCCCCCTGTTGACTCCAGATTTTTGACACATCTCTCTAGTAAGAGACATTGCAAATGAGGGAGGATGATCACAGTCACGGGGAGGGGGATAAGGACAAATCTGTACTTCCTGTCTCTATTTACTGTGAACCTAAAGGTTTTCTGTAAAATAAAGTTTATTAAAGAAAAATCACGGCCACAGAAATTAGCAGGCAGATCTAGTGACTAAGCTGAATTTTTAACTACATAAGAAAAGAAACGCATATGTCTTCTGATGTTTCCGTAAAGCTCCTGTTGCAACAAGATGTAAGTAGCAAGACTAACAGCATGATTTTTCTAGTCTTGTTCAGAAACCCAAAGTGAGTTTGCATATTGAAAGTTGCCTGTCTTGCTTCTAATTCTGAAGAAAACGTGAGGGGAGGTCTTTAAATTTTCAAAGAAAAAATGCTAAGAAAATATTTCTTACAAATGGATTTTATCCATAAACAGCTTCATGAGTCCAGTAAAACAAACCAAAATTAGCCTCACCGAATGAAAAAAAGATGTGGTTTGTGGAGGAAAGAATGTCTTGCTTCTCTTTATCACTAAATATTGGAAAACTAATTTGTGCCTTTGTTGAACGTGCAAGGTAAGTAGGCTCTCCTCCTTCAGCTTGCCATTTATTTAAGTGCCATAATTTTGGGGAAGAAAACCATGACAACTGTTGGCACCTAGTGGACAAGATGCTTGTCACTCCACAGGTTCACCCGATTACTCTTAAAATGTCTTGATAGGTTTGTTTTTAAAATCTTTTTACTTTGCAACTTCCAAACCTCCAGAGAACTAGAAAGAACACTGTGATGGATCTCACGTGTGGATGTTCAAGTCTCAGCCATTATCTACACGGGACGAACCTTTTTTAATCTACAAGGTGGGATCAAACAGCATAGTGAATGTTTAAATTTTTTTTAAAAAAAGTATTACAATAAAAGACACACTGTCATCAGTCCCCCTCCAAAGTCTCTCCCCCGCTTTGAACATTCTTATCCCACCATTCTTGCCACTTTCAGAAGCAATTTAAGCTGTCTGCTTTTGTTGAAAGTCCTTGCAGGGCATGACCAAAACTACAGCGAAGGCTGTCGCCAAGTGCCATGCAAATGAAAGGCAGGCTCATAAAGGCATAGCAGTGTGTCCCCGTACTCCTCGTTCAGCAAACCTGGCACTGTGTGATTTCTGTTTCTTCCCCAGAGTCAAAATGAGCGTGAATGGCAAACGTTCCGAGTCAACTGAAACAGCACAACTAGGTATGAGGAAAAGGCTTGCGAGACTGTTCCAGGAAGGGGCAAGAATTCATGAGATGTGCCCAAAGGGAGGGGTGTATTTTAATCTGCATTTGTCTTCTACTATATTTTTAATTTAAACATTCACTTTATTTTACCATCTTTACTATACCACACATATATCATTTCCAATATTTCAAAATAAGTTCATACAATATATTAAAGTATGTTTTTTGTATCATGTGTGAATACTTCAGCATGCACTTGAAAAAGCTAGGTACTAAATTGCCCACCCAATCCATTCTACTTTGCCATCTAAAATTCAATAATTTCTTATTTTCATCAAGCATACCATTAGCATTCATGTTTTTAGTACTCATAGTTTCTTTTAAAATAATACTCTAAAACTAAAATCCAAAAGAAGACCATGCAATAAGTTAATGTATCTGTTAAGGTTTTTGCATGTAGAGATTCTGCCCAAACATTTTTCTCCTTGCAATGTGTTTTGTTGTTGTTGTTGTTGTTGAAGCTACTTCCTCAGTTATATTTGTATAACACTTTGCACAATCTTAATCTTACATCCCGGTGGTATCGTTTATCATGGTATTTTCCTTACAAGTAATGAGGCTTTGGAGACAATCAGATTTAGGATCAAATTTTCTAATACTTCGCAGGTAACGTTTTGTCAAGGGGACACGATGATTGACTGCGTCTTTGTCGTGTTAGCAGCTGCTGATAACTATTGCCAAGATCTGTTGGTCTGTGATGCTATTCTGATCCTCACACTGCTCTTCACTTGTTAGGGGATATTTCTCAGTAGCAAGGAACTTTCCTTTGTCAACAATGGATTATTCTGAGATTTGTATAAGCAAGGCAGAATAATAGTCTCAGTGTGCCAGGAGTTCGTTCGTTTGTTTGTTTGTTTTGATATATGCTCCACCTTCTTCTCACTCACTGTGCATCCTGTCTGTTGTGGGATGAACAGCTTTTCTCCAGCTAGGCCTCTGCTTCCACCATTGCTGGCTGCCCGTGAAGAGACTGAGACCTTTTGAAACTAAGCTAAAATAAGCCTTTCCTCCCAGAAGTTGTGAATATCGTGTCCCAGCAACGAAAGTACCTGCAACAACCTTTCCGTGCGCTGCCTCAGACCCACTGCACCCTTCTGCTGATGTCACAGCTCTCAAGGTTCTGGTAATGACTCCTGGCTTCTGTCCTTTCGAGGTCTGCCAGCTTCTTAGGCAAACGGAGTCACCAAGCTTTCTGGATGCTTCCACCTGACAGAGCTGCCAGAAACAAATGAGTTGTGCTCTGCCTCGGGGCAATGCAGCATCCAGCCATCCCAGAATTACGGGCGTCTCATGCTCTGATGGGCCACCTGGACTAGACCCTAGTGACCTCAGTGAGCTCTAATCCATGTCGCCAATGAGGAAGCAGCACTTCCCAAGTCGCTAGAGGGCACAATGCCATGGGCCAGGCCCTCGGCGTGGTGAGCATCCATTAGCCTCCCAAATCCTGGTGAGATGCAGGACCAGACAGCCCTCTGTTGCTAAAGACTGAGCTCAGAGGGAGAAAGTGACTTTCTTAGGGTCACACAGCTATCACATGGAATGGCAAGGTAAGGAGGGTCAGGGGGAAAGAGGGGGAATTGTCCATTGCAGCAGAGAAAGGAAGTTAACGCAGAGGAAAGAGCATTGTCTCGCCCTTGTCCTCTCCTCTGCCATGGAAATGCTGCGATAGAGCCCCGCCTTTACCCTGAGCTACATTCCCAGACCTTTTTATTATTTTGAGACAGGGTTTGGTTAAGTTGCTAAGTTGCCCAGGTTGGGCCCAAACTAGCAATCCTCCTGTGCCAGCCTCCCAGAGTGCTGGGATGAAAGGCATGTACCACTATGCTTAACTACCTTTGCCCTCTTAAAGCCTCAGAGGGGAAAATGGTTCATTCTTCACTGGTGGATTAGCAAATTTGCCCGCTTGAGCTATAGCCCGCGTTGAAGCAAGGATGTGGAGGATTCCTCAGACCCTGGCCAGGCCCCTTTTGTCTTTCCTCACTGGAAGGTGTCATGACAAGAAGCCCCACAGGACCTGACCAGCCACCTGGCAGCAGCAGGTAGGCTGGACCCAGCCAGAAGGCAGTGGGAGACAGCATCTCAGAGGCACAGTTCTCCTGAGTGGCCTCTGTGGCCCTGGCATCCCCAGGCCTCTTGGAGTATTAGCCGAAGTCCCTGGAGACCCTGATAGATTAGGTGCTGGAGACCCTGATAGATTAGGTGCTGGCAAACAGCAGCTGCCACCTAACGCTGCGCTTTCCTGTGGGACTGAGGAGTGAGACTGGGGCTCAGATCCCATAGGGCAGGAGAGGTAAGTTGAGAAGCCTGAGATGTACCGGGAAGCTCTCAGGGCATAGAGCCCAAAGTCCTTGATTCAGATCCTTGCCATTCCATGTTTTTTTTTAATTGATCGATTTTCAAAATCATGACTGTGTTCCCTAACATCCTCCCAAAGTGAACAATTGAATTTGGCTCTTCTCCAGTAACATTATAAATTCCTGAATTTATTTTTACGGTTCCAAAATTAAATTTTTTAAATATGATAAAGGGAGAGTCAGCCAAGAAGGTGACTCAAGGTTTTTAATTCGTGCTTTTAGTCAATATAGGACACATTACCCATGGTAGATTTGTATGCTCAAGGATGGTGTTTTATCGTTTTAAGTAATCTAAAGGGTTAGCAAACTTTGGAACATTCCAGAAGATCAATTGAGTACATCTCACTTAAGACCTGAGATACTTGAATCCCTGGAACCTTCCAGAATACAGTCCAAGAAACAGCAACAAAACAACCCAAACTTCTGACTTCAGAACTCTCATATCCAAACTATTCATTTCTCCCTTGAATTATGAGATTTGCTTGCATAGGCTTAGGACTGCTTGGTTTAGATTCAAGTTCTGGCTTTTTCCATCTCCTAGCTGGGTCACCTTGATCAAGTTCTGATCACTAATGTTTTTATAAATTCGTGCAATTTATGTGTTTCAATTATTAAATGCTATTGTCTTTAACAAATTCTCAATTCGTTCCATCCTTGGTCACTCAGAGCCTTTTCAACTGATTTTCAGAACCTATGTATATTGTTATTAAATCAAGCTAAGGGGCTCTGAGGTCAACCTAATGCACTGACACCTCTGTGTACATAGGAAATAGAGATTCTATATCATCTTTCTGTTCATCTCAGGTTGCATAGACAGTCTTCTCTGAGGTAGTTCATCTCTCAAGGGCCTTCCGCGTGCCAGTTTGTTTCCCACATCTGCTGAACTATTTGACCTGGTCACTCCTCATCACCACGTCCAGATCTCTTGCTTCCTAAAGTCTGCTTTGGTTTTCTACCGTTAGGATTGCGCCACCTGCTCCTCCCTCCTGTTGCCTTCACCCCGACTCTCATTCTGTAGCTCCCAGCTTACTCTCACGTTTTAACGTCACTCATGGTCATAATTCTTCCAGCTGTCTAGTCTCTCTATTCTTTGTATTTCTTTTGCCCACCACCTTATCCCACTCACCAGCATTTTTGTATATTTCAATTGGCCTCAGTCTCATTAAGGGAAGTCAAAATAGAGTTCATTGCACACTGCGCAATCAGATTGAACCTCTTGATTATAGACATTTTGATAAAGGGAAAAGAAGAATACTTGTTGAAAGCATGGGCCAAGAAGATGACGCCTACCCTCTGTTCCCTCCTACATCACCATTCTCCCATCTAAGGTCCCAAGAACTCATGGTCTAGGTGGCTTCTGCAGGAGATGAGTCCCTATCAAAGTTCATTTGAAGAAAAATCTGAGATGACCAATTTTACTGTAAGGACAGTGTCTGAGAAGGAAGGAGGTAGCTTGGGGATGGGAAGACCTTAGGGCAGTGGCTCCAGTTTCCCAAATTTCTTCCTCTTCTATTTTCTATCTAAAAATGGTCTCTATCCCTCACTGCTACCTCTGTCTTCCCAAGATGTCCGTATCCCAAGAATGAAGTTATCACTTCTATGAGCCATCAATTAGATAAGGAAGGCTAGATGACTGATTCTACCAAGCAGTAGAGAGTTTTGAAGTAGCAGAGAAAATATTCTTACAAAAAATCTTGTAGACCAGTGTAAAAAATATGTCCTTACAGAATATCCTCTGATGCCTAAGCGGGTTCATAGTTCTCATATTGTCTTTTCATAAAATAATCACAGCAATGACCTTCAAGAAAATTCTCAAATCTACATTTCTACTTTTTTAATTGTTCCCATTATTTTCTTTCAGAAACTCATAATAAATTGAGATGGTTCTTCCCCAAATAGGACACAGCATGCCCGCGCAGCTGTTTTGCAGATAGGTCATTCCTTAATTGTTACATTAACATATGGGATTTCTTCCGGTTTTCAAAGATTTGGGGTAAAAATATTTAAAATTAGAACAACCATGAATAAATTGGTAGGCAAAATGGAAAATGCACATTAATTGTTAAGATATTAGACTCTAAAAATATTTTATACACTGTAGCAGCTATCATCTGACTCCAGCTATATCCCCTATTCCTTGTGCCTTTCCCTCTGCCATTGAGATTGCTTTTGAATTATTTTAATGAAATATTTGAGAAGTAGACTGTATAGTATCTGTACTCCAGGGTGAATGTAGTTTTACCTCATAGCTTTAGACAGTTGGAAGGCATTATAAAATCAGAAAATCAAGGAGTTTCTTGAAAGTTTTATCTTTTAGTCTTTGACTAGTCCTAAGTTTGGGATGTTGTGTGAGCTTGCACTTTAAAGCTACCTATTGATTTCTTTGGAAAGTTCTTGGTTAAACTTGAGATACTCTTCACGATCACACGCAGAATTTTAAACCTCTCCCTCTTTCTTTCCCAAACACACCCATACAGGGAAGTAAAAAGGCTGAAGAAAAAGAATTCTTGGGAAAACACGTCTTAGACAGCAAATGTAGATTTCAGCATAGAAATCTCTATCAAACACTTTACTAATTATAAGCGCAACTGACAGCAAAAAAGGGGCGTCTGTTTACCTTGATCCTATAACTAACTGTTCTCCTGTCTGCGTTGGTCCTTTTCTCTACCTTCAAAGCAGCAGCACTCTCTTCGACTCCAAAAGTCTTCTAGTTCCAACCCCTCACCTCAATTTAAAACTTCTCTGTTGGGTGACCACTTCAAACAGGATGCTGCCTTCTTCATCCCTAGTGAGTAAGCCTACTAATATTCTAATATTTTTGTTTTTCACATTGTTTTTTAAAATATCAAAATATTACTATTGATGATTCACTGTCACCCATTCAAGACTGCCATGATTCTTGAAAGGAAAGGACATGCCTCCTGTAAACTACAGAGAGAGAGAGAGAGAGAGAGAGAGAGAGACTTTGAGGAGTTGGAGGTAAAGATGGCATGATGACAGATTTTTAAAAGGTATTTTATACCATTCTCTTGGGCGTAAGAATCTTCCAAATCACCACAGAGTGACAACTACCATCCAGATCTAGCATCTATTAAGAAGGAAGATATGCAGTGACTAAGGTTATTGGTAAGCATATTTATTCATCTGAATGAAGCAAAAACAGAAAATTAAAGGATGTGAATGAAACATACAAAATCTTGGCAACTTCAGACACTAATGTTCTGATAGTTTATTCTTTCTTCTTTTTTATCCTTCCCTCTTCTTATTTTTTTTTAGACAATGTCTTGCTCTGAAGTCAGTAGATCCCTGTGGATCAAGGACCTGGGTCTGTAGATTACTGGGAAAATGACTGGCCACCTCTTCCTATAACTCCAAGTTTATTTGTGCTCTGCATTCAAAAAGTGGCTCAAGCAAGGAACATTTCATAGTTTACTTCAATTCAGTATGAACTGAGAGGAACAATGTCAAGGTGTAAAGAAGACACTATGTTTTGTTTCTGTTTGCTGTTGGTGCTGTTGGTTATTTGGGGTCTCTTGGACTTTCAGCCTGTTGTGTAGTAAATTTTCATTGCTTCAATCTCAGTCGACATGCTCCACTCTGCCTGTGAGATGGGAATGTTTTCTGTTGCTCTTGCAAGTTCCAGGTAGACCACTATCACTTCAAAGGGAGAAAATTAAGTGGGCACATCGTAGCTCTCCATGTCTTTTGGTTTCACGGACATCTCCTAAAATTTAAAATTTTTTTTTCTTTCCTACCTATTGACTCTCTCCTTAATTCCACTACTTAAATATCCTTTTCTGAGTTTAGAAAGTCCTCTTCCATGTAAAATATAAAATCCAAGTGTTTTAGCCATTTTAATTTGCTTTATTTCCTGAAAGTTAAAGAGCAGGACTCAACTACATGGAGAGGAGAAACGAGATATTCAGCTCAAATGAAGAAAAAGCAGAAGATGCGAGTAAGAGCAGAGGACAGTCGGGGATGAAGATATATCTCTTATGATTCAATCTGAATAAAAATACAGATGTTTAGGAAGAATGATAAACTCACGTCTCTAATAGACTAAGTCAGGTATTGCTCCCACAGGAGAGAGGTTGAGGATATAGTCTCAAGGCCAACTCAATACTACTACAAGTTTTGTTTTGGTTTGTTTTAATCATTGTATGTAATGTTTTTATTCTACTAAAATGTAGATTATCGGTAATTACCAGCATTTATTGAGCTATATTATTCTGGTAAATTGCCTCTTAGGAATAGTCCTGGGGATCCTGATGAATTCTTTTGAACCATTAGGCTCTGATTAATAGTGTGCTAACTCAATATGCAAAACAGTGCCCAGGTGGCCTTACAAAATTCTAAACCATTCCCACCAAGCAATTTATGTCCTAAGAGAATCTGTCTTGTTCATCATTTACCTTGTGTCAAACATTATACTCAGACAGGCACTGCATGATATTATGCACCTGAATCATTAAGTTCTCATAGCCCAATTAAAATACAAAATGTACACATTAACACGTGCACCCATGTGCACACACACACACACAGAGAGAGAGAGAGAGAGAGAGAGAGAGAGAGAGAGAGAGAGCATATACTGCAGGTCTCTCTCATTTCCTTCAGATATCATCTTCCTATGCAAACAAAGATGGAACCAGAATTTTCCTGAACAACATAAAGTTTCAGTCCACTTTCATTTCCTTACCTTCACCTTCCCTCATTCAGAAGCACTATTAACTCAAACTATGTCAGCCTTGCATACCAAGAAGCTGATACTGTGTTCTCATGGAGTAACCACAAAACCTGGGCTCTTTATTTCTTTATAGTTTACTAAAAACCTCCCCTTGTTCCCTTGTGGTATGCTTTGCTCAGTGCTTGCAGCAAGCGTCATGTTCACAGAAACAGAAAAACACAGTAGAGAAAACCCTTGCCCAGATACTCCTGCTCCTTTTCAAGTTTCGGACCGGCTACACAAGCTGGTTGGATTACCCAAGCTGCCGAAGCAATCGGCACTGCTAGGTTACTCTGGAATCCACCCCTACATCTTTGCAGTGATGCATTTTCTCTCCATTTCTTTATTCCCTTTTTCTCCCTTCTCAGGTGAGTTTGCTTTAATATAGTCTTTGTTGTTGCTGTCGTTATTCCATCTTTCCATTCTCCAAAAAAGTGGTCCTCTTTTTGCTGTGAAATATAATTACCAAATAGAGTTCAAATATATGGCCGTGTATGTTCTAAAGGAACAGCTGCAAAATTGCTAATATTAGGTCTAATTTAGCTACAATAAATTAGCAAATGTGTGGAAGCACAATGATGACAGCGTAATTATAACAAAAGTCGATGCGTTGAAGTGTATGTATGACAATACATACTAATTTTAGAGAGGGAAAAAAGAACCCTACACCAAATGAAACGCATGCAACGAACAGACGGGACTAATAGCTCAGACACATATACTTAATGTGGCCAGTCACTGTAAAAACAAAAAGATAGATGAAGCTGCTCAAAAATCCAGCGCTAACAAGCAATGCAGTCTGAAACCATTAGCTGCCAGGGGTAATAACACTCCAAGTGTTGAGTGCAGTAAAACAGCAGCGCTTTCCTGGGATGGTGGCTGTCGTACCAGTGCACACCTGTGAAGAGGGCGCTAAATCTACCCGTGCATTCATTATACCAGAGAGAAAAACAACACTAATAATGTAAAGTATAAACGGAAATAGCAGACAGCACAGAGTGACATTTGCATGGTCCCAGTCAGCTTGTTAGCTGAAGTGGGTTTTAATTAGCTATTTTCCAGCAAGCAAACGAGCAAATTAGTGGCAGCTATAAACAAGAAGAGACAATCAGGCCCAAAGAAAAGGAGAAATGATCAGGGTGCCTTTGCAGAGGGTGGGAAGGGGAGGGCAAGGAGAGACAGAGCTCTTCTCTAAAACTTTTCTCAATTGTATAGCCAAAAAAAAACATGTTTCCTCCTGAAAACTCCTTTTTTATTTTAAGTAGATGTACAGACTGAGGTTCTCAGAGGCCAGTTCAGTTGGCCAAGATTGCACCTCTGTACCAAGCTAGGTTTTAAAAGGCATATCCTGAGTCTACATTTTCCAAATAAAAATCTATTTCAAAATACAAGCAGTGGATAAATCTCTTATAACCGAAGATGTGCAAAACCATCTGCAAAATTTTCACAGTAGTTTACGGATATAAATGGTGATAACTTGGGGCTCAACTATGCTGACATATAATACAAAATGAGAAATAATACTAGAACCAAGACAATGATTCCTTCCTATTTCCAGGAGTGTCTTTGAGAAACTATTGCTTTGAACAAATTCTCACATAGCCAATGAGCGCTGGTCACGTATGAAGGGCTGAGGCTGGAACACAAACTGCTAGGGGGGTGTGCAGGCTCCTAAACTGACTTTACCCCCCAGTGGGATCAGCCCAAAGGCCTAGAAGAAAGTGCTGAGGAGCCCACCAGAGAGCTGCTGAGTTAGTTCATCTTGGCGACTCACATGTAGCCTGTGAAAAGGCAAAGCAATGATCCAGGGCCTGCCAGGTGCCCAAGGTGTAACAGCATCCTCACAACTCCACAACAAGGACCTACATATTGAAGGGAGTCATCTTTCAAAAAAAATATCAAAGAACCTCGTCTCTCATTGGACTAGAGCCGAAGATGACTCAATGTGCACACGGCAAGGAAATGGACTATATTGTTTTTGCTATCCAACTTCATCTGATTTACAACTGGAAATTGATCATTTAAATATCATTTAAATACAATCATTGAAAAGCAGGGAAAATCTTGGTTCAGAGAATAACAGAAGCCAGTTGGCTTATTTCTTTATATCATCAATTTGACCAATTTATTCAGAGCTTTATATACACTGAAGCATGAGGTAATATGCTACAATGAAAAGGGGAAAAACAACAGCCAAGAGCAAAAGACCAAAGTAAATATTACCACAAATGTTTGCCCTGCTATCGAGAATGAATTCCAGGATGACTCATGTGAAAGAGATTAAGAAACTGGAGGCTATATTTGCCCAAAAAAATCAACATCATAATCACAGTTTCCACTTTTAGAATTGCAGTTGTGTATCGGAGCGATATGACATGGGACAGGAAGTCAGCCCTGCAACATGACCTCATTGCCCGAAGAATAGCTTTAAAAGGGAGGTAGAGATACACAGGAAAATTGGGGGTTAGGGGGAGTATGTGCTCAATCTGAGCTGTAAAGTTACGTAAGTTGAAAATGCAATGTTAGTAATTTGTCATTCAGCCAAAAAATATTAAGCACCTACTGTATACAAGGCATTGGATGAGCTACAGAAGGTATAAATGATTCTGAAGGCCATCCAGGCGTTTAGGCCTTTCTTCCACCACAGGTAAAAATCTTTACAAAGTAGAAATCAGCAATTCTCTTGGTTCTTCTTTTACTAAAGCTAAATTACTATATTTAATTCATCATTTTCCATGCAATATTTCCATGCACCTCCAATATCCTTCCTCTAATATTAAAGTGGTTCTAGCATTCATCAAAACCTAGCTATTCTGGCATTGTCTTTCTATTCCAAAAATAAATTTAGTTATCACCTCCATAATCTAACCTCAAATCACACAAATTGTTAGCTAACTTTTAGTTGGCCAATACTCTAAAATGGTATCATATGATAATACCTCACATTTAAAAGGATTCAATTTTGGAAAATTAATCCATGAATAAAAAATTTTTGGACTTACTCCTTTTTCATTTCATAAAATTTGCTTGAATCCTGATTCTGTCATCTAATATATTCAATATATTCAGTGCATCCCTAGTACCATTAGGATTTCACCTCCAATTTCACCAAGAAATTGGCTAACATATTTATTTAAGTGTTAATAAAATTTAGGACAGACAGAAACCTACTGACTGACCTGCACTAATTGGAATAATTCACATATAAAGCCTTATGAGACAATTTCATTGTCTTGAGATCTCGTTTCACAGTTCTCCATGTCTTAGGCTGGATTGCACCAGAAAGAAGCCTTAGGAGTATTACTGGAGGAAAGGCATTTGTTTGTCAGTTTCTCCTCAGGGTGTCCTTGTGGAGGGGAAAAAACCAGAGCAGGACAAGACAAGGAAGGACAGAAGTCACTGCAGTGTGACCTGTGGACGGATAAGGAGGCTGGGATATAGAGCCATCAACTTCCGTCTGTCAATGGTTGAGCGCTATTCACTGAGGTATCAGCTTCTACATCCTGTCCCCAGAATTCCCAAGGCAGAAAGTGGCAGGTGCTTGGGGTAACGGGTATCTGAACAGCAGGCATCCAGGGAACATGCACAGGGCACCACACCTGCTCCCAGCGGATCCACCATGAAGCCTGTGAGAGAGTACTTCTCAAGCTTGAGACCACAGTACCAACCCCACAGCCCTTCCAGTCATTCACGCATTTATTCACTCATTTAAATTTTTGAATTGTCTTTGTTGCTAAATTTCATAGATAGAAAGTTATTGACCGGTGCCCTATAGAATGAGTGGCCTTGTTCTAAAAAGGTACTCACCTTGCAATATGTTTTAATAATTATTTCTGAGTCCAAAGGATTTATGTTTAAGTATTTTACCTATATTTTTATAGTTTGTTTATGACTCTATACAACTGATATAGGATAATCTCATAAGAATCTGTAGAATACCTTTATCTTTGTTTTTTTAAATATTTTGTATAAAACAGACAGAACTATTGTTCTTTAATTTATTAAAGTTTTTAATATCCACAGAGTAATTTTATTCTTAGGAGTTTGACAAATAGATATTTCCTCATGCTAAACAAAGAAACTTGATTTATTGGGTAGCAGATACTCCTAACATCCTTATGAATGTGCAGTTAAACTTATAAAGATCGGGATGTGAAAATTCACATTTAATAAGCTGTAAAATATTTATCTCTTTTGGAGCATTTGTAGTGTCAATAGTTAGGAAAATAGGACCTTAATGGCATGAGGTCAAAAGTTTTGGGCTCCTACAAACTGATGGCTTCAAACTACCAGCACCTGAGTAAGGTCACACTAAAGGCTACACCATTAGGCAACAGTTAGATGAAAAAAAAACTGTTTCTGTATGAAAGGAGAGAGAGAGAGAGAGAGAGAGAGAGAGAGAGAGAGAGAGGGAGAGAGATACAGAGAGAAGGAGGAGAAGAAGGAGAAGAAGAAGAAGAAGGAGGAGGAGGAGGAGGAGGAGGAAGAAGAAAAAGCAGCAGCAGCAGCAGCAGCTTGTATCAGTGATCAATTACTATTGCTGGGACAACATGCCAGACACACAATTTTAAGGAAGAGTTTATCCAGATCACGGTCTCAGAGAGTTCCGTCCATGGTTCACTCGCTCCAAGGCCAGGGACATCACAGTAGAGAATGTGGTGGGGTAAATCTGCTTGCTTCATGGCAGCAAGAAAGAGAAGCACGAGAATAGGAGCAAGAGATGCGCCTCCAAAGGGACACCCAGTGACCGACCTCAGCTGGGCCCCGCCTCCTCTCACCATATTCAGCCTTGAACATCATGACATTAATCCACGGCTGAGCACACCCACGATCCAAACACCTCTTTGGTAGTCTTGTCAAACTGAAAATTCAGATTAAGACCAGAACCAGGCCCACTGGGTACATGGCTGTATTACCCGAACTTTAGGAGGCTGAGGCAGGATGATCACAATTTTGAGCCCAGCTTAATCAATTTAATGATTTAGCAAGTCCTAATATCAAAACAGAAATTCGAAAAGGGCTGAGGATATATAGCTCAATGGTTAGAATTTTGGTTTAATCCCCAGACCACTACCACCAATGATAATAAAAGTAACAATAGTCACAAGGCTGTCCTTCTTCTTCATGGAATTTAAGATAAAATAGTCTCCTGTGGTGCATTAACCCATGCATGCTGGAGTTAAAATATATACTATTGGCATGACATGGAATCTAGGGCAGAGTTATTAACTTAATAGCTCTACATCAGCAGTGCTGCAGGGTCTAACGAAAGTAAATGCATGATCTCTTGTCACAGATAGAGCCTCCATCCCAAACACAGACTGAAAAATGATACACTTGTGAAAAGCACAGAGGATTCTCACAGACAATCCATGACTATATGGCCCTGTTCAAAATAATAAAATATACGAACTTGCACAAACAAAAGAAGAGATTAAAAACAGCATGGCTAGATCCCTGAAAAGCTCAAATGTGGAATTATTAATGACATTTATGATTGACATTATTAAAATTAAAACATGATTTTAAAAAGAGCCAAGTGAGAACTTCAAAAGAGATCTGAAAGTGTGTCAAGTAGGACCAGAATTAAGTTCGCTACAGTTTGAAAGACTTTCATACATGAGTTAACCTGTTGGATCCACTTGAAGAAATTATCTGTAAAATGAAAAATGCAGTTGGAGAAATGGTTTAGTTAGAGAAATAAAGAGATGAACCATACGAGTAAGAGAAATGTTGAACTGAACAAGATGGTCCAACACACATCCAACAAACATTATAGAAAGTAAGAATACAGCACATAAGGAAGAAAAACTACAAGGATAATCAATGAATTTTTTAAAGGATTGAGAAAAAGCAGAAATTCTTATATTTAAAATAATAATAGATCCTCAACAAGACATGTGACAATAAATTTATACCTTCAATCACCACATAGAATCTTCATAAGAAGAAATAGCCTGCACAGGGGCTGGAGGAATGGCTCAGCACTTAAAGCACATGCCTAATAAGCACTTAAGTACCTGAGTTTGATTCTTCGGCAATGTATAAACTGGACGTGGTGGTGCACACCCGTAATTCCAGCACTCCGGAGGCTGAGACAGGAGGATTGCTGTGCATGCAAGGCCAGCCTGGCTCCATAGTGAGTTCAGGACCAGCCTGGGCTAGAGAGCAAGACCCTGTCTCGAGAAATGAAAAGGAAAAAAAAGAAGAGAAGAGAAGAGGAGAGAAGAGGAGAAATAGCCTTCATGGCAGTGAAAACGGAAGGACAGCAAGAGACTGAGCATTTACCTTCAACGAAATGAGGATAATTTTCAACGTGGAAATAAAAGCCAAAGAACCGTGGAATAGCTGTCCTGTGTCTATCACTCTCAACCTAAAGCTGCAGAGCAGGCGCACTCTCATTTAAGGACTAAACAACTGGAAGACAAGGTAACAGGAAACGTGCAGTCACACATCTCCTTCAAAGAAACTTCTCGAGTCTCCACACCAGACTGAAGGGAATTGGATCTAGAAAGGAAAACTGACTTCTGGGCTGCTCCCTGGCACCATTCTGGTGCTACTGTCCACAGAGAACACATCGTGAATATCGTCCCCCCGAGGGGTGCAACCCATAGCCTTTCCAGAGATAGGAGCACAGTGTGGCAAAAGGTCAGGGAACAGGTACATCAACTGTATCTACCAAAAGCAAGCATAACAATGACCAGAGTTGAGATATGTGGTATTTTGAACTGAAATGATTGAAAATAAAAGTACATAAAACAATAGATGGTGCACAATATCTTTTATGGGACAAATACAGGAGTCAAAAGTTTAAGTACCTGGGTATAGTGGTGCACACTTATAATAGCAGCACTTGAAAACTAAGGCAGGAGGATCGCACATTCAAGGCCCAGTCTGGGCTACATCGTGAGCTAACAGTGTGCCTAGAATACACAGTGAGACCCTGCCTCAAAATACAAAACTAAAAACTACAAGAACGGAAGTACCGCTTCGGCAAAGCATACACTAAGTCGGAACGATCCAGAGAAAATTAGCATGGCTCCTGCGCAAGGACGACAGGTAAGTTCATGAGGCGTTCCATTTTTAATAATAACAATAATAAGAAGCATGGAACATTAGTAACACAACACATGACTTCTGCCCTGGTATGTGGCAATAGAGAGTGTTCCATTAGTACAGACACACCAAAAAAAAAGCATGGGGAAAAAATTTTTTTCAAGGTAAAAACAAAACGTAAAATAAGAAGATGGCTATAAGCTAAATATATCACGAATCACAATAAAAAGAAATCAGCTAAACCTTCTAATTTAAAAAAAGAGACTTGAAATTGTCAGGATAGATATTAGAAGACAATATCCAGCTCTTTATTATGAGAAGTACCTGAAGTATAAACACACAGAAAAGATAAAAATAAAGGCATAAATAGAAGGCAACAGCTATGTAAAATAGAGGGCGGTTGTATTTAAAGACGTAAGAACTCTATTGCAAAAGTACTATTAGGAACAAAACTTTATCACTTCATAAAATTAAAGGTATGTTTTACAAGAACAGTACTAAGCAATTTGACTCTGGTGGTCTTGATGGGTCAGCACAGGGCCCTCGTCAGTAAGGATGCGCCAGTTTGGTGGCAGTGCCGATCACTGGAGAGATGGGTAGAAGGCTATAGGAAAGTAGAAAACATCTCTATACTGTCCTCTCAATTTTGCTATAACATAATACTGACCTAACTAATAAGTCCACATTTTAAAAATAAAAAGAAATATGTAATTATTAAACACATTGATGGCAAAGTTAAAAGCCCATCTATACCGTCACTACACCAATAAATTGAATTCTTGATAATCATAATATAGCTTCAATCAAATAAGGAAAGAAAATTCCAATTTCCTGGTTATAAGATTTTAAAAATAAATTCATCTTAATTCATTTAATGATTACCTTGTTACCAAAGCTGAACAAGAACCACAAATATAAAGAAAAGTGGTGGTCGGGGCATGGCTCAGTGGTTAAAGCACTTGCCTAGCAAGCACAAGGCCCTGGTTTAATTTCTCAGCACCTCAGAAACCAGGCATGGAGAGGCATGTGTGTCATCCCAGCACTCCGGAGGCTGAGGCAGGAGGACTGTGGTGAGTTTGAGGCTAGCCTGGATTACATTGTGAGTTCAGCTAGGACTACAAAGTGAGCCCCTGTCTCAAAAAAAGCATAGAAAATTACAAGCTAATCTCATTTTTAATATGAATACAAAATCCTTAATAAATTGAACTAACAATATATTTTTAAAAACAACATCATCATGACTCCATTACATTTATTTTGTAAAAGAATGAATGCAAGATTTAATTTAAATTATAATACCTACTAATTTTAACAGTGAAAACTTAAAAATGATATCTGAGAGATATACAAGGAGCAAGTTTAACACCTAAGACATGTTTGTGATTAAAAATAAAACCTTAAACTGAAAAAAGAAAAAACCTTTATAATCTCATTATCCAAAAAATGCAGCATAGATTAAAATTCAGACTTTTTAAAAATCAAGATGAAATGACCTACCTAGATCAAACTATCTTTTATCTTTTTAGAATTAGCCAGGGGGAATAGCTCAGCAGCAGAGAGCTTTTGTAGAATGCAAAGCTCTTGTGTTCAGTTCTCGCCCTCCTGCCACACAGAGAGAGAGAGAGAGAGAAAGGAAAGAGAAAGAAAGAGAGACTCTTATAAGCATTACCAAAAAGCAACAAAAACATCTGTAGGAACAAATGCTGCTTAAATCAAAAAATTCCAAAACATTTTAAGGTATTTGAATTATTAAGACTTCAGGAGTTCCATGGGTTCAATATTTTAAAAAAGAAGGAAGGAAGGAAGGAAGGAAGGAAGGAAGGAAGGAAGGAAGGAAGGAAGGAAGGAAGGAAGAAAGGAAGGAAAGGAAGAAAGAGAAAAAACCTGGTTCCAT
This sequence comes from Ctenodactylus gundi, assembly GCA_004027205.1. Classification (NCBI taxonomy): domain Eukaryota; kingdom Metazoa; phylum Chordata; class Mammalia; order Rodentia; family Ctenodactylidae; genus Ctenodactylus; species Ctenodactylus gundi. The sequence continues at coordinate 855,795 of PVKB01000036.1, forward strand.
TTCTGTATACCAGGAAGTAGAAGAAAATAAAATCCTAAATTGTTAGTATCCATTTGATAGTCTTGCTGGATAATTTCTCAGAGCCCCGGAATAAAGTGCTCCCGAGCCTCATACTTACACCACTTTGCAGTGAGGCTCCCTTTTACTTTCTTCAAACAAGCCTAGATTTCTTTAGTTAAAACATGCATTCATATGGTCATCCCTAATTTCAATAGGATGAAATTTATAAAGGCTCTGGCTGAAAGGATTGCTAATTATAAAATTTACCACACTATATCTTTACCACCAATCTGATAGATTGGCAGATCATTTTGGTTTTTTATTTATTCAGTATATTTTAAAGATTATCCTATTGTCTTCTGTCTTTTACAGCTTCTGTTCATGAGTCAGTTGATTTTCTTATCTTTATTCCTTTCTCCTTTTTTCTTTGATAGTTTTAAGATTTTTTTTGTCATTAGTTTTCAGCAATCAGGTTGTGATGTCTCTTGGTATGTTTTTCTTTTATTCTTTTAAGTACAATGACTATCTTCAATTTGCAGGATTCTAATTTTTATTATGTTTGGAAAATAATAGGCCAGGATTTCTTCCTTGGATTTTTTTCTTTTTCTTACTCTAGGCTATCAACTACACACATATTAAACTATCTAAAATAAATACCAAACCTCTGTTCTTTCTTTCTTTCTTTTTCTTTTTCTTTTTCTTCTTCTTCTTCTCCTCCTCCTCCTCCTCCTCCTCCTCCTCTTCTTCTTCTTCTTCTCTCATTTTCCCTTGTTTCATTCTGAAATTTTTCTCTTGCTGGTTTGAAGGTCATTTACTTTTTTTCTCTGCCAACTCTACTTGGTCAGTCCAAGCCAGTGTATTTTTAATTCGAGGTAAGTTTTAGAATTGCCACTTGAGCCATTTCATGCATTTTGTGTTTCTCTGCATTGTGTTCACGCTTTCCTAAACGTTCATGCATACACAAAATACTTATAATAATTACTATAACACATATGTCTAGTAATTTCATCATTTGTCTTATTTCTATGCCAGAGTCTACAGATATTTCTCTGAGTTGTTGATTCATCGTTTCCCAATTGTTTGTATACCTACTGATTTTCTTTTGGATACTAGACATGGTGAATTTTATGTTGTTGGGAATGATGGTATCTCACTGATTTAAATGAAACTTAGAAATCCATCTTCGTCTGAGACGCAGTTAAATTACTTGGGTGCAATTTGTTTCAGTGCAAGATTCACTTTAAGTTTTTGGACAGGTCCAGTATAGCCTTTATTGTGGAGATAATTTAGCACTACTAGTAAGATAATATCCCTCTGAGTATTCCAACCACTATCTACCTTATTATGAAATTTCTCCAATCTGTTTGACAGGAATAGAAAATAGTACCATGGTTAACTTCAGGAACCGTTCAGTATTTCAGATGGTTATTTTTCCAGTCTTAAATAGTGAATTCTCATTCCTGCGCAGATCATTCCTCTGTCAAAGTCTCCAGAGGACATCTCCGTAGCTCTTCCAAGCTGTCATCATGGTCATCCTTTGCTGGGCAAAGGCCTCCGTGGACTCCTATTAATGCTGCTGTATTCAGTCCTCCCTCTATACAACAGAAAGGCCATAGCCTGTAGATAGTAACCAGGAGAACATTTGGTTTGCCTTGTAATCAGGGATAAGAATCCTATATTGCCTTTCAAATAAATTCTGAGAACAACTTTTTTATGCATTTTGTCTAGTTTCTTAATTAATTAAGAGACTGACTGACTCTGGTCTTTGTTACTCCTTTATGGGCATATTGAGAAGTCACCCTGCCTCTTGGAAAAGAATGACTTTGAAGATTATATAGGATATTGTTGTGTGCTTATCGCTATAGTGCTCTATCTAGGGACGTAAAAGAGGAGAGGGATATCAGTTATTATCAAATAATTAAAGACTAGCACATAAAAATATAGTCATATCTAATGTCCATCTTGAGGAATGGATACTTGAGAAAAATATTTCCAGGCCTCAAAGCACAAGAAATTCTATTTACTGAGATGTGTAGATTATAAATGTGAATATTCCTGAGTGCAGAATTTATTCCAACATTGAGGGTTTAGAATACCATTCGGATTTTTCTAGGGAAGAAAAGATGTGTTAAGACAGGGAGTTTACTCATCATAAGAAAACCTGGCTTTTTAAATAAGGTATCATACAAAGTATGGTATTAATTTAATCGTATTGTTATAGCTGTCCTTACACGCATAACAACGGATTGTTTAAGCATGCGTTGTTTAAATATTAGTCAGAACTACAACTTTCATAAATTTGTCACAAAATTGCCTTGAAAAAAATTACCCAAAATCTTCAACTCTTCATCTGGAAAACATTTAAAATGTTCATCTTACAGATACCAACTATTTTCCTACATACCAGTGGTCTCAGAGAATACAAATCTATGCCTATGGCTGAGACTGTTAAAAAATTTGAAAAAATAGCAGCTATTAAAAAAGTAGATTTAATATATGTGAGTCCCTATTGCCATGAATATCCTGCTTGTGTCTGCCGTGTTTGTCATTAGACATAACATTTGGTAAAACATTTTTAATAAATAATGAATCCTCATCATGCAATGCTTTTACCAAGACAGAAAATTTTGTAAAATATTTTGATCAAAAGAGACAAAAAGCCTCTAGCTCATAAAACCAAGATAGTTTTTTTATTTTAGCCAAAATGTAAATTTTTGTTTATACATTTCTCAGTAGATATTGAACACTATTGCCAAACCAAAATGGTAGAACAAAATTTATTTCAAAATCAAAATTTTTCTGGTGAATTACTTAGATATCCACAGAACTTTTGTTGCCAAATATGCAGTAAAATAATTGCTATATTTGAAGATGCTAGCAAATTTCACTCTCATTCTTAATCTTTTTCATCATTACTCAGAACAAATAGTATCCCAGGTTCAAATATGATATTGTGAATTTTGTCTTCATAATCTTCAATGTATTTTTGTAATGTAGATATTACTATGCATGCTATGATAATTTACATTATGTGTTTTACAATTACTTTTCTTTCAAAAGTCACAGTGATTTTGTTTCTACAATACAGTCTTTTGATGCTCTTGTCTCAGAATAAAAAGATTTCTAGTAATCCCAGCACTTGGGAGGCTGAGGCAGGAGGATTGCCCTGAGTCCAAGGCCAGCCTGGGCTCCATAGTGAGTTCAGGACCAGCCTGGACTAAAAAGCGAGACCCTGTCTCAAAAAAAAATGATTTCTAGTTGTTTCTACATATTTTTGAAAATTAAAGAAAGTCATTTATTTCAAAAATCAAAATGCATATAATATTTATTATATGAGTTATTAAGATTAATACTTTTTGCCACTATGTACTATTACATAATAACTTAAATATAGGTTATTTCATAGATAATATTACATGCCCTAAAGGCCATGAGGTTTCTCTTATGGTTCCAAAGATATTTCTGCTACCTGTTATTTTGGTCTACTAGGCATTGTAATTACATAATTAGATGTACTTTAAAGACTGTCTTCAGTACCTTGCAGGTTAAAATGGTTCCTCTGAAGCAATTACTGGATCTGTTATGTAATTACACAATTAAGGCCATGTAGTAAAAATCTTAACAAATAAAAAGTCTTTTAAAAAATAAGCAAGCTTCACTTGGGCAACAGACGACTTTGACTGCAAACTAAAAGTGAATAAAAGGTAGTAATATGTCCAGTACCAAGGGTAGACCCTTCTCACCACTGATCTGGATATTGAAATTGCACCATTCTAATGAAATCTCCAGATAGCTGACCTTGGCCTCTGAATGGCCCCTAACATTGACCTAACCACTTCAGGAGAGATTCCTGTCCTTGGATGTCTGATTCCACCTTCTGCAGAGACCCCCATAGAATCAATGCAACTTGAGAACCAAGAGAGATGACAGGTAACTAAGACACTATATAAAATAAAAACGATCATGTTATTATTTTTCATATTTTGAATCAATAAAATTCAGCCACCCTCAGCCTAACCCAAACATATCATCTTAACTCCTAATTATATGTATTTGTAAGGTAGAAATCAAACCATTTAAATAATAAAAAAATCTTGAGTTAGTAGTCACCCTAAAACTGATACTTTCAAGATATTTCTAATTAATTTTAACAAATATTTTAACATTTTGAACTCACAGACTCTTAATATGCATGTTCCTTGCAGCAAATTTTCACTGATCCTCTACTAAGCTCCTTTAGTCCTCTGAACACCAAACCACCATGAAACCTATACTGCTCCTTTCTAAACTGCCTTTCACTTCTCCACTCTCATGATCAATTAATTAAATTTATTTATTTATTATGTGGTCCTGGGGAATCAAACCCAGGGCTCTGTGCATGCTAAGCAAGCATTTTAACCACTGAACCATATCCCCAGCCCTGTCAATTAATTTAGAATGTTATTTTCTATGACTCTGTCTCTATTTTGACAAAGGCTATCATTGGTAGTTCTCAGGCTTACTTTGTTCTACTTTTCAAAAAAGGAATATTTCAGACCCGATACCTCATGTTTCTTTGATATTCATTCATCTTAATGTTTTCCTGTCACTACATGACAAACCATCCTCAACTCCATGGCTTAAGAAAATGATTTATCGTTATCTCTCATTGAAATGTCTAATATGGCTCCCACACTCACATTTGGGCAGCCTCTGACAGAGCAGCCAGAGATATAACTAGAATCACTAGGAGCTGTACATCTCCCTACTCGTGAGCTCCTTCCATGGCTAGTCTGGAATGCTTCACAGCAAAGAAGCTTCAAAATGTCATATGGCCTCCTACCAGAGTGCACGCACGCTTCAAGAGAGCAACCTTCTACTGTCCTGACACCTAGCTTTGGAAGGCTTGGTGTGCTGAATCATTCCCCCTCCCCTACTCCGTGGGCCGCACAAGGAGAGGCTACAAAGAGTATGAACAATGGGAACTAGAGGTCCTTGTGTGGCTGTATCTGGACAAATGGATGGTCCACACTCATTAAATATGTAAGCTATTTCATCAAACATATGATCCAGAGAATATGATTAAGCAAGGTAAAAGATAGTGACAACATCCTTAAATATGCCAGGGCAGTTAATTGTGTGTGTGTGTGTGTCTGTGTGTGTGTGCGTGTGTGCGTGTGTGCGTGTGTGTGTGTGTGCGTGTGTGTGTGTGTGTGTGCGTGTGTGTGTGTGTAGACAAGCTTCTAACGACCCCAGCCCCACTGATGTTAGAGGAAATAGCACGAGAGCTCTCATTTACGCTATAGTACTCAAAATACATCCCTTAAAAATTATTCATATCACAATTGTTTAACTCGTGCAGTCTAAGAGTGAGATACTACATTGTCTAACACATGGTATTAAACACCATATGCTTACCTGCTTCATTTGTTCATTTCACTCTCGAATTAACTGAATTGAGATAATTCAGAAAATAAACTGACCTAGAAAAAATCTTTTATAAAACCAAGATTGTTTATATACATAAAATACTATAAGCCACCTAAATTCCAAACCTAGGCAAATATATAACTATAGTACATACCAAATATAAAAGTGTATATAGTTATATAAGCTTATGGTCCTCAATACTTTATAGTTGGTAAGAGAAATCAGGTAGCTAGCATTTATCAAGCACTTGCTCTGTATCAGGTACCCATAGTGTGTGAACACATAACATAATTATCTCATTGGATTTCTGCTAGTTTCCTGAACTTCATATGATTTTTATGTTTACTTTATACATAATAAAAATGAGACTTACAGAAGCCAAACCACTTTCTTTAGTTTACACAGGGGAGGGAGTGACGATCCGCACACACCCACTCTGCCATCGATGCCACATTCCTGCATTTATGGCCGTCTGGCTGCATCACTTCCGGTGATATCTTAGTTCCTTAGTCTCACAGGGACACAGGGATGCAGTATCTGATGCCCACATCTTAAAATAAGCGAAGCTTATTTGGGCTCAGAGTTTTAGTCCAGGGCTGACTGGCTCCAAGGCAGAACCAGTATGGGAGACAGGCATGGCAAGGAGAAGTCTGTTCCGCACATTGGCAGCCAGGAAGCAGGGCAAGAAGGGGCCCCAGGCAGGAATAGAGCCTGCCAGGTCACACTTCCAGGACCACTGCCTCTGACCAGGCCCTGCCTCTGAATGTAAGAATGCTAGGGTACATTTTAGACCTAAACCGTAACAGATAAATAGTACTAAGAACAGATAAATGCACATACATAAAATTAGAGAGAGAATACAAATGTAACTAGTTTACTAAATTACATGTGCATAAGATATAGAGATTTAAAGATATAGGAAAATACTGCTAATGGTTGCCTTCAGGGAATGGCAATAGTCTGTTATTTTCTCTTCTCCTTTCTGTATTCTTAAGATAGTTCAAAATAAACAAATATTGTTCATCCTGTCAGGGAGAAAAGGATTTGTTGTCAGATCTGTGCAAATATTCTGATCGCCGCAGATAACTGATTGCATACCTATCACAAGTATCTTGGGGGTATGGAATTGTCACAAAACTAGTAAAGCTGGAGTTGAACTGGGAAATTACTGAAAACTTAGGAAAAGAAATATTACCTTTGATTTAATAAGTGATAAGCAGAAAAATAATTTTTGTGTCAGGGAGACAGTTTAAATAAAATTGTATATGATATACAGATCATCCAAGACACTTTCAAACAAAACACTAATAACTGATTGTAACACTATTCTTAGAAACCCTGACTTATCAGGTGTGATGGAATAATATGGTGAATATGGATTTTTAAGAAAAATCGTATTACAGAGCTGGAGGAATAGCACAGTAGTTAGAGCAATTGCCTAGCAACAGCAAAACTCTGAGTTCAATCTTCCAGTACCACATATGCCAGGGGTGCTGGCATATGCCAGTAATGCCAGCATTCAGGAGGCTGAGGCAGGAAGATTACTGTCTGTTCTAAGCTAGACAGAGAAGTATGATGAGTTCAGGACCAGTCTGGACTACAGAGCAAGGCCTAGAGTAAAGGGCACCTTGCTTTTAATTCTCCTCAAAAAACTTCCAGTCCCTTCCCACACTTATCTCGTCTTTGCTGCCACTTTCGAAAGAAAATTCTGGAAATCTTTCTTCAAGAGCTTGGCTTATGATTTATGGCTGTATCCTTACTTAGCCTGGAACAATCATACCTAGCCCATAATAGAGCTTGAGAAAAACCTGTTGAGTTGGTAAAATTTGTCACAATGTAGAATTTCTTAAATAGTTGAGAACATCCCTCTTTCTCCTGTGAGACCCACTTCGCTTGTCTTGTCTAGGCAAAGAAACACTTGCTTGTTTTTCTAGTAACGCTTCCCACCCCTCTAGTACATCAGGATATTATACAGAAAGTTTTATCTGCCCCTTGCATTCTCAGCTCTTGCACTCAGATTTACTGATCTCTTAGGGCACTTGTGTCCCTACTGTTTATTTATTTGCGAATTATTTTATTATCAGCTTTACTTGGTTATAAACCATAGCAAGGATGGAAAGTCCTTGGAGGAAGGTGGAATCTTATTACTCATCCCCCAGATGCTCTCCAGCTGACCTTGAAAAATAACTGCAGCTCCTTGCAGAAGGTGGTGAATAGAAAATCTTCCTTACTTGTTTTGGGAAAAAGAGATTTCTTCCCAGAAACAAGAGCAGGTTGTTCTTGGCCATGGAGAATTACAATGCTCAAGAGTCAACACTCCAGGTCCTATACCTTCTCCCCCCACGGCAGAAAGGCCACCTGACCCAACCACTGCCAGAAGCCTTTAAAAGCTTTATTCGTGTCTTGCGTTTTTCAGTTCCCACAAAAAACAAAAAGCAAATGAACTTTCAGTCTGGTTTGAAACATGATTACAGAGAGTACTGTGACCAAAGTGAGGCATAAAGAACAGACATATATTTGTTTCATGATACTATTCCTACAAAGTTCAAATGGAGTGATGCCAGTTCCAGTGAGGTTCCGTTGCTAAGTCACAACATAGCAGAGAGGTGGAAAGGAAACTAAACTAAATGCGTGTTTAAGGGCAGAGGCGCCATATGTTGGGGCAGGGAGAAGAGGTCAAGAAGGTCAGGCCATGCTTTAACAGCACTTCCTTCTCTTGCAGGAACTGATCCACTCATCTTAGTTACTTTTTAGTTGCAGAGAAGCAAACAATACCTGACACTCAGAAGTTAAGAAAAGGGTTTTTTTTTGCTCACAGTTTCAGGATGTCTTCGTTTATTTATGGGCATCCAGAAGTGGTGGAAGGACCTGGAGGAGCAGCTGGAGAAAGGATGTTCACAGCATAGTCAGACAGGAAGCAGAGAGAGAAAGGAAAGGCAGGGCTGACATACACTGCTCCCAGGACTTTATCCGTTGATGAGCCACTTCTAACCAGGCCCGTCTCCTAAAAGCACAGGAAATTGATGGCTTACCCACCTTGATTGAGTTGCCTCCCAAACAGGAGGCTTAGAGGGACATTCCAGATCCAAACCATGCATTTCTATAAAGATCCAATTTGCTCAGCAATAGCAGCATTAAGACTGTTAGGAAGGTGAACCCTCTATGACTAAACTATCTTGCACCTTAGAAAGGGTCTACCATCCCAAAATTACCCTGATGGGGTGGGGCGGGGGGAGTTTCTAACTATGAACTTTGAGGGATTGAGGGATAAACTATATCCAAACCGCAGCACAGCCCAAATTCCTGCCCTTGTCCATTAAAAAAAAATTGCCTTTGGGGAAGAAAATTATCCACAGAGAGTTTCAAAAACAGGGCAAGTTATCCATAATCATATCATTCCAAGATAACCAGCATCTTTGATTTTCGTATTCCACCTTTCTCTTGCTTGACCTGAGTATTTGACATAGCAGTGAACTTAATGTACATACAATGCAGAACTTCTTAAAATAAATGTTATGATCATACTTTATTGAAGGACTAACTAAAATCTGAAGAGTACACACAATGATCCCTGGACACTTTCTGATGCGCAGTTTACAGTGCAGGCAGATTCAACCTGAGGCTCACAGGATGTTGAGGGTTTATTTGCCCACATTTTTTTAAACATTACAATAAAAAAACCTCTTTTGCTTTATTTTGGCGATCTGTTTGATTTCGTTCCGCCTGCATTCCTTGATATATCGCATGCATTGATTCTTCGTGGTGGCTCTACATTAGAAAATACAATTCTGATTCCTTTGACGGTTGTTCAGTCTCCATCTCTACTGGGCCCACCTCTACCCAGCAAGGAAACGCCGATTCCGTCGTCTTCACCCTTCCTGTCTCTCTCTGTTCTCGGTCCTGGGAGAAGGTCTCTCAGAAAGGGATTCTGTTTCAAAGTTATGCCACCAGAGACAAAAAGAAATTAATCAGCAAGAAAGAGATTTAGGTGGTTTCTGTTTTAGGAGTCTAAGCAAAGCTGGAACATGAGGTAACTGGAGCTTATCAACTGAATGCGGCTAAGACCAGCATCTGGAGCAAGACTGAGAACAGTAGTGGGGTGACAAACCTGTAGGCTCAATGCTGGCAGGTTCAACTCCCAAAGAAACACTGGCTTGAGATCAGTGTGAAAGAGATCGTCTCACTGTGACACAGACCTTAAGAAATAAGGCAAATCTAAGCTTGTGCTACTTCTGATGACAGACTGACTTTCTACAACTTTCTTGTCACTATAGATCAAAATAGTAAAGTTCCATACATGCTTGATTAGCTTACCAATGTAAATATATACCACTGGTATTTTATTTGTGGTTTTAAAGGTATAGCCGAAACACACTCCAGAATTTTGTTTTTTATGTGCATATTTTAAACATTGTCTTGGGAAATGACATCAGATTTATAGAAGAGTTGTAGGAAGTGTAAAATAAAAATTCCCACACACATTTCATTCCCCAGCCTCATGGGGTTCGTTTTCATTTTCTCGCTTTCCGCGTACATAACTCTTATCTCTGGCAGCTCGTGCTGGTTTATATTATCATCACCATACTTCCTTATTAGATCTGTCCTGTCGAGTGTGGCCAGTTTCTACCATCCCCACCACCGTTAGCTCACACATGCTCGCCCTTCTCATGTGTGTGACCTTAGATACACACGGCACTGACACATGCACTGGCCAATTCTACTCTAAGTGAGGGCAGAATTCAGCCCTGAGCCTCATCCTCTGCCACAACCTTGCGTGGTGTCTTCTGATCCACTCAGTCCACCTCCCAGAACCGGATACTTGCCTTCTTCTGCCTCACCTAATAGCTTCAGCCTGAATTAATCAGGAAGGAAAACGGAAGGTAAGTGGGGGTGGGGGAAATGGTACAGTAATTAAAGTACTTGCCTTATAAGCACAAGGCCCTCAGTTCAATCCCCCAACGCTATACAAAGTGGATGTGGTGTGCATGCCTCTAATCCCAGCAGCCAGGAGGCTGAGGCAAGAAGATTGCCATGAGTCCAAGACCAGCCTGGGCTACGTAGTAAGTTCAGGACCAGTCTGGGTTACAGACTGAGATCCTGTCTCAACAAAAAACGATGGTAAATAAGAAGGATTTCTAACTCTTGATTCTTGTCACAGAGTAGATGTGTCATATTTTTGTCTTTTTTGGCTGCTCTAACATACCACCTACTAGGTAGCTATGAACAACTGAAATTTACTTCATATAGATCTGCATCTATGGAGCCAAAGATCAAAGCACCAGTCCAGTGGTATCTGGTAAGGATGCACCTCATCGTAAGTGGTGACTTCTAGCTGTGTCCAGCCATGGTGGAAGAAGCCAGGACACAGAACACTAGGGTTTCTTCATGACAGAACTAATCCTTTTTGTGAGGACAAAGGCTACCACCTCCAGAAGGCTGCCCTGCCTAATGCCATCAGGTCACAAGCTAGTGTTTCCATATTTGAACTTAAGAGAGGACACAAACATTCATACAATAACAAGTTGTATTTTTAAGGGTCTTGTTACTTCGTAGTCACATTTTTCCACAACAATACTCTGTAACTTAGCTATAAATGATCATCAGCTTGTTGCAATAGCCAAATCTAGCCTCAGAGGACGAAGGACGTGGAAGATAACCCGAACAATGTTGTATAGGCTCTGTCGGTATCTATTGGAGCGGCTGTTGTCAGGACAAGCCAAAACACAACAAACAAGCGCTAGTAGGAACAGGGAGAAATTTCAGAAATCCAAAATTACCAATCAGTATGAAAAATAAAAAATAAAATAGTTGTCACATGATCCAGATATTCCACTTTAAAGTATGTGTCCTCCTCAAAAAAGTAAAAGGAGGGATGGAAAGAGATATTGGTATGTCATATTTATAATGGTTCTGAAGTTTGGAAACACCATAGACAGACAGATAGTGTGGTAGGTATGTGCAGTGGAATATTAACAACATTGAGCCTCCAAAAGGAAGGAAATTCTGACTCTTGCTACGACACAGATGAGCATGGCAAAGACATGCTTCACAACCCTGAGGATACTATCACAGTAAAATACCTGTCGCCACACAACAAGTATTGCCTGTTTCTACTTACAAGAGATCCTTAGAGTAGTCAAATGTACAGAGACAGGAGGTACATGAAAGGTTACTATTGGCTGAGGGGAGAGATGAGGAACTGGAAAGTTATTTCTTACTGGACGTAGGGTCTTAATTTCACAAGATGGAGAGCATTCTTCCTACAGACGATGCTGATTGCTGCAAAATGGTGTGAACAGCCTTAATGCCACTAGATTGTGTGCTTAGAATAGTTATGATAGTAGATTTTTATGTATTTCATTACAATAAATTTTTAAAGAATACTACAGAAGGTGAGAATATTATTTCAAAGAAGATGTTTTTTAAATGGCCGATGTGCAAGTGTTCTGGGAGGTGTACCTCCCGGAGAAATCATTCCATCAGCATACATTACATAATGGTCAACTTTTACCATGAGAACAGAAATTATAGAGTTAATATTTTACTTTGGTCTCAGATAAGTTAATAAAAATTCATTATTAAGTGTTTTTTGGAGAAAAAGATAGTTTCAGGGTAATTTTGGCTAACCACAAGTCTGTAATGTCCAAAAAAAGATTACTCCCTCCATATATAGAATAAAAGAAAAGGAAATAACAAATAATGCAGATAAGAAATTTTTCCAAGCCCATGAAATAAGTTGGACTCAATGCAGTCAGTCCCCATGAGTATGTTAAGCAACTTGTTTTAATTCAACTAATTTTTACTGAACACCTTTTATGCAGGTACAGTGTTAAATAATGAGGCTGCAAAGATGAGTGAGACAGTTTCCAGTTTTTACAATTGTAAATAATTGAACTGGGGAAAGATGGAGGCTGAGAACTGACCTGGCGTTTACTAAGAATCTGAACACATTATCTAATGTAATCGTCACAACCTTTCTCTAAGGTGGATGTTATCATCTGCGCTTTTCAGATGAAGAAATAGACACTTAGAGAGAGTAAACAAATCACCCAAGGAAAAATAACTTCCAAAAGTTAGAGAACTAATTTCTACCCAAACTTTCTGATTTCCAAGTCCTTGGTCTGTCTCATCTTACCGTGATATTACATTAATCTTAGTGATCTGAGAGGATGGGGCAGGAGAACTGTGAGTCAGAACTTGTCCTGGGCAAATCAGCAACTTAGTAAGATCCTGCCTTAAAATATAAAATAAACAATGGTGGCTCATGTAACTCAGCTCAGTGTGAAGACCCTGGGCCTGATTCCCAGTCTCTCTCTCTCTCTCTCTCTCTCCCTCTCTCTCTCTCACACACACAGTTGTAAAAATAACAAGTCATGGGGATAATTGCACCTAGTGCAACAAGGAGAAACTGAAATGGCCCACGAAGTGGAGAAGTGATAGATAATCGATTTTGCTCCTCCGTGTGGTCATGACAAAACTGGAATTTAGGGTTAATTCTGCAGCAGAATTGAGATTAGGGAGGAATTTCCCAAGAGGACAAAGGAGGCAAACATCCTCAACGATGATGGCAAACATTTAACACATTTAACATCTTCTTTTACCCCCAGCAACAGGATTTTGCTTCTGGTAGAAATTTTCCTTTTCCTTCTTGGTGAATGCATCTAACTTCACCCTGGGGTAAAAATGCGGGTAACAACTCAGCGGTGTATATCAGCACACTCCTTCTCTAATCAAGATGTCTTTTCTCATTCAATCAGTCTTGTGATTCACATCATTGGCCTGCAGCGCTCGCTCCCCGGGAAGGTAGCCCATCGGACTTGGGCTTAAGATGTTCCCAGATCTTTTCAAGTGAGGATGCTGTGTCTCACTGTTCCCTTTATATCAATATATGCTCACATACACTTCTCTGAATACATTATGTTTGTAATATGTTTACACATGCCATGCCTTGGTATGTACCATGTATGTAGGCCATGATGTACCCCTTTCTGCCTCTTTCTGTAATCCTCTTCAGCGCGGAATGGGGTGGGGGAGGCTCAAGAGGTATTACTAATTGATCTTAATTTTTCTCAAAAAAAATTTGTTATCACCTTTATGCCCACACTGGAAATGTCAGGTGTCAATGTGTACTTGGCAGAAAAAAAATTGACCTGTGAATGTTAATCCCTGGTGAAATTATTTTTCCGTAGACAACAATTTCCGAGGAGAACGCTCCTTTGATGCGATGTCTGCACGCCGACTCCTTCTCCAAGAGGCCCTCCTCGGATCCCCCTGCGCCCCCAGCCTGTGCCCGTGGTGGGGCTGACACACGTGCCCGGCAACGTGTCCCCTTCCCGGGGCTGACAGGTTCTTTTCATCCATCACACCTCAAAGCACCAGATCACTAATTCACGTACAGGAAAAGACAACTGCCAAATTATTAGACTACAGAGAGAGGCTCCTCAGACACCTGTCATGTTGATGAAAGCAGCATCGTCCTCTGACCTTTGCCGGTTCAAGGTCGATAATGAGAGAAGTCAGGCAGGAAGAGCAGCCCGTGCTGACTCCATTAGCGAGTGCTGCGTGCGCACCCGGGAGCCCGGCATCTCCTGTCAATTAGCGCAGCGAAACCAGGGGCTGCTGATTACCCGAGACACCGCATAGCGAGCCGCAGCTACCTCGGCTTCTGTACCCCGCTGCATTTTAATTAGCCCCAGTCCCTTGGCTATTTCTTCAGAGCTTCATTATGGCCATCTTCAAGAAATCGGGGAAGGCATTTTGCATGTCACATCATTAATTGGAAGAAATGTCGAACATCTTAGTAATGGAGTTTGATGCACCTGTCTCTGCAAAAGGCTATTCAGGGCTTCATAAAACAATGCAGCCTTAATTTGCTGGGAGCTGAGTGTGGAGGGGAACCAGCCAGAGAACCAGAAAGACAGCTGTACATTTTCTGGACAGGAAACCACAAAGATACAACCAGGAGAAGCAAAACACACGTGCAATGGTGTGTGCACAGCCGGCGTGTCTGCACAGGAGTTGGTGCTTCCTGATCCAGAGTAAAAAGAAAGGAGCAAATGATATTCCCATCCACAAAGAAGCAAAAGGAAGGAAATGAAAAGTCGACCAAGGGAGACAGGTGTGCTGACACACGCTTGTAACCCCAGCACTCTGGGAGGCTGAGGTAGGAGTGCCTCAAGTTCAAACCCAGCCTGTGCAACTAGTAATGTAGAGAGACTCAGAAAGAAAGAAAGAAAGAAAGAAAGAAAGAAAGAAAGAAAGAAAGAAAGAAAGAAAGAAAGAAAGAAAGAAAGAAGGGAGGGAGGGAGGGCAATCCACATGTCTAGGTCCCCAGTCTGACTAGCAGAAGTTTTCTCCTCCCTCTAGCTTTCTTTACGCTTCTATAATTTTTCCAATAAAGTGTTCATTTTAGAACCTCCTTCCAGAAAGACAGAGAGAGAGAGAGAGAGAGAGAGAGAGAGAGAGAGAGAGAGAGAGAGAAGAGAAAGGAAAATGGAGTTGGGCATGTAGCTCAGCGCTAAAGTCCTAGGTTTAATGCCCAGTGCCCCACCCCAACACACAAACTACAATGAACAAAGCCCTCATGTTGCCCACACCTCCCTTACAAAGAGAAATAATAGAAGCCTGTCCTTCTCTCTAGATAAATTTAGCAGAACAGTCTAGAATATGAAAATTAGCATCCATTCTTTTTCCTTATACCCCAACACGACGGATTTCCCAGGCAGAGTCTGGATTCTCAAACTGAATGATCACCACAGTCACATGGAAGACTGCTTCAAACACATGTTTCTGGGCCCGCCATCCCCTCCACAAGTTTCTGACCCACTGGGTCTGGGGTGGAGCCTTTCTAAGGAGTCTCAAGCAATCCTATGAAGGAGCAAGAAAGGACCACAGGTGACAACACCTATCCTCAAGAGAGCTAGCCAAACTGCAGGTGGGGTGCTTAAAAGGAATAATCAGCCCATTATTTATTTTTTTAGAATGTTACCAATGGCCATGTAAATAAAGCATTAAAGTTGTAATGTGAAACTGTACATGCATTAGCATGAGTCTTTTATATAATTTTATGCACTGAAATATATATTTTGTTTTAGTGGACTTCTTTAACACAGGAACATTTTTTAAATTCGTTCTAAAGTGTCTGTTTTAGATAAGCCCCCAGAAGGCTCCTCCCTTCCCTAAAAACCTTCATCTTTATTTATATAGGAAGAAAGATAACTAGTCATAGCCTGAGCTAGAAAACAGTGACCTGGCAAGTGTTTGAAGTCATCTAATGCAGGGGTGTGGTTATCTCAGCTGTTGGTACATCAAAAAAGTTTTCAGTACCAAATATTGTGAATGATCGTGATAACGGCTCAGCCACTTGCTTTAATCTATGTAAACTTCAGTCTCTTATCTGTGAGATGCGGAAATGCACTTAAAAATCTCGGTTCCTCCAAGCTTTAAAATTTCATGACATGGATTCCCATTTTCCACTTGAGTCAACATGTTTAGCACCTGGTATGATGACACCCAGATTAGAAGTAAACTTTTAAAATTCTGAGCTCGGTCCCTTTTAGCAAGTTTTAAAATCTGAATCAGCACGAACTTGAAAATGCCTCTTAACTTGCTTCTACTCTGAGTTGCTGCAGGCAGAAGTTCAGAACCACATTGCACATTTCAAAATGCCTACAAACCAGACACTTTCAGAATAATTCATTGGTTTAAAAAAAATGCAGTGCAGGAGGGTTCCTTTCTCCCCACAGCCATGCCAGCACTGATTACTATTTGACTTGTTGATATAGGCCATTCTCACTGGGGTGAGATGGTATCTTAGTGTTGTTTTGATTTGCATCTCTCTTATGGCTAGAGATGTTGAACATCTTTTCATGTATCTATTGGCCTTTTGTACTTCTTCCTGAGTGAACTGCCTCTTCATTTCATTTGCCCACTTTTCAATAGGATCCTGTATTTTGGTTGGCTTACTTTTCTTCAGCTCCTTGTATATTCTAGTTATAAGCTTCTTATCTAAGATGTTGGTGGTAAATATTTTTTCCCACTCTGTTGGTTCTCTTTTTACAATGTTAATAGTTTCCTTTGCTGTGCAGAAACTATGGAACTTAAAACAAAGAAAGTGAAACAGGGGAGGAGGAAGGGTGGGGAGGGTAGAGGGAGGGACAAAAGGAGGGTGGGAAAGCCCTTGTCACCTTAACAAGATACATATGTGCATAAAAAGCTCAACTCCATTGTAAACCTTAAATTTTGCACGTGTACATATCAATAAAATGGGGGGAAATGGAGGAGCATGCTCTGTGTCTCAGAAAGGTCAAGCCCTGTGAGAAATTACACATAGGATAGAAAGTATTCACTAAAATCCTCAGAAAGAATATGGTGAGGTCTTTGCATTCAAATTCAACTAAAAATTATCTTCACAGATCCTTTCTCCATTAATTTTGACATTATGTTAGAATGACCATGTTTACTGAGCTTCTGAAACCAGTGAGCTCTAAATCCTCTCTAAGGCATCAATTTCATACTGACTACATGAGTAAGACTGCTAGTCCAACCCTGACTTTCCTGAATCCAATCCAATTTTTGGAAGCATGGAGGCATGAAGTTCTTTTAGCAGCAATCTTGAATCTGAAAAAGAGAGCATAGAAGGAAAGGGTTCTACCTACTTGCTTTTGGTCCAATAATATTTTGAGAAATGTTTATAAGGAGGCAACTTATGTCAGAGAGCTGCAGTTCCGTTGATGTGGACAGGTGGGAAAGTAACAATTTGATGGACAAAAAGTATAAGCCTGCTCACCTAGACAACTTAGTGTGGGTTGTGAGATATAGAAGATACAGTTCAAATTTTTAGAAACTCAAAGTCTAACCACAAAGCTTCCTCATGTCTCCCCCCAGTATGCAGCAATTGAGTTGAGCTCCCAGTTTCGTTTCCTTTTCTAGAGAATCCGCATGGTACCTTTGCCGCTCATTAATCTAGATAGTTAAAACAGACTCTCTCGTATGCCTCAGATAGTCAAGCTTCTAAGCAGAAAATTTCTTTCTCACCGATCCTGAGAATCCCAAGAGGCACTTTCAGTAAAGAAACCAAATAAGAATAAGAATGAGTCCATGAAATGAAAAAGAAGAAATACTCATACCATTCCCTCTTTGACACTGATTTATGGCTATCCACAAAACACAAAGAGCTTAGAAAGCCCTGATCAAAAGGACTACATTCAGCCTGGTGTGTTGATGCAGGCCTAAACTCCTAGCACCTGGGAGGCTGGGGCAGAGATTCTAAGTTTGAACTCAGCCTAGGCAGCTTAGTGACTTAGCAAGAGCTTATCTCAAAATCAAAAATAATAAAGCACTGGGATATAGTTCAATATGAAAGCTCTGGTTTCAATCCTCAGCATCACTTATATACCGAGAGAGAGAGAGAGAGACAGAGAGAGAGAGAGAGAGAGAGAGAGAGAGAGAGAGAGAGAGAGAAGCAAGTGGATCCTGAGAGAATTGTAGTAAATTTCCACAAAGCAGAGGCTGTCCAGACTCAAGGGGTACCTCTATTCCTGGAAGACACTAAAAATTCAGATTCAGTCACTCTGCAACTACTCAGCAGTGTTTCATTAACTAGAAGTCAACTCTAAGTGTGTTCTTTTATTATTTCTAAAGATCACCTCAAACTTGCTGTTCAAAGTTGTTTTAATTCCCAGTACATAGTTTCATTTTTAAACATAGAAGAAAAAAGATATGGTTTAGAATGTTTAAAAACAAATGAAGTTATAAAATTATTTAATAACAGAATCACATTTATTTGAAGGGTTCCCCTAAAAACAGCCTATGGATTATTTCATATCTGGTGTATCCAAAATCTCACAACCTGTTTTCATTTTCAGTATCCAGTCTGGCAGCCTCTTCATTTCATTTGGTTTAAATTTGATACTATTTCTGGAAATGTTAAAAACAAATAATTGTATTGTTTTCTTCAGGCTGTCAGAAGAATTCACTTACTATGCAGACCTAGAGAAGATAGTTTGAGCCTTCCCTAATCAAATAATTGAGATAGCAACCCCACAAATGAATTATAAAATAGGAGTTTGAACTGGTCCCAACGAGGCAGACCTGTAATCTCAGCACTCTGAGAGACTGAGGTAGGAAGATCATGAGTTCAAGCCCAGTCTTGGCAGCATACTAATATAGCGAGACCCTGTCTCAAAATAAAAAGTAAAATCAAGCTGGGGATGTAGCTCGGTGTGAAGGCCCTAGGTTCTACGCCCAGTACCACAAAAAAAGGTTATTTTTAAGCCTCTACTCTCTTTTAAGCATCTACTCACTATGGAAAGAAGTCATAAGAAATAAAAAGAGAAGAAAAGGCTGTGTGTGTGTGTGTGTGTGTGTGTGTGTGTGTGTGTGTGTGTGCTGTGTCCAGATTGCCCTCTGCTGGATGTAATTTATGTCATCATTCTCATAAGATGTAACAAAGGAGACAGAGAAGTAATAATAAGAAAAAGGGAAAGAGGAACTTAGAAAATGGAAAAGGAGAAAAAAACGTAAAATGAATATAAAAAGGGATGAAATGAGGAAAAAGTAAAGATACAAAATCAAACCAAAGGAAAAAATGCTGAGGACTGTGGGGGGAAACACAGAGACTGTAACATGGCTGGACTTTCCTCAACATGTCATCTTTGCCAGAATTATTTATGGATAGATAAGTTATAAATACTAACTATATAATGATAATTAATGTTTCTCTTTTTTTCAATGTATCTGTGTCTTAGTTCCTTTCTTGTTGCTGTGACTTCAGACCCAATATCCATCAATTAGGGGAGGAAAAGTTTGTTTTAGCTCACAGTTTCAAAAGGTCACCATCCACCCAGGGGCAGCCGATAACAGTGGCAGTACATGGCAGAGGTGGAGGCAGTTCCTCACAACATTGCTAACAGGAAGCTAAGTCAAGACAAGGCAAGTCTAGTCTCTTAAGGAAGGCAGGAAGCAGCTTATATATCCTTCCAGGCCAATCCCTGTGATCCACGTCCATCTAATCTCAATGTGGAAGGTGTGGAAGGAATGGTAAGCCCCTACCACATGCCTGTAATCCAATTTGCACGCCTGCAATCTATCCCTCCAGTCCAGGCCCAATCCCAACAGCACATGATTCCATAGACAATCCATATCATCAAAATACATGAAATTTTTTGGTGACATTCCAAACCACAATATTCTGCCCCTGGGTCCCAAAAGAGCACATTCCCATGTCAAAAGGGAGGAACGGGAATATAGAAAGCAATCAGTCCAAAACAAGGTCTAAGCCCAGCAGGGCAAGGGTTAAACCTGTAGCTCCATATCCAAAAACTGGGGTAAACTGTGGTAGAGATGAACTCCAAAGGGCTTGGGCGGCCCCACCCCTACAGGGCCACGGCTGGCTGTAACCTCCATCCTCTCCTTTGGGCTGAATCTGCTATGGCCTGCAGCTTTTCCCCGCTGATGATCCGTACTCCTGACTTCTCCAAATTTTCAGGCTTTCCATTGCACCTTAGGCTTCTCCTTCACAACCTCATATACTGCCCTCCCAGGGATACAGTGTTTGGCCTCCAAGATCTTCCTCTGAAATCTGGGTGGAAGCCTCCATGAACCCACAACTGTTGCACTCTGCAAGCCTGTAAAGCCAGGACCACTCGGATGTCACCACAATCTACCACTAGCCTGAGCAGTAGTCTGCCATGACTGTAGTTTCTGGGTGCCTAAGTGGCTGAACTCCAGAGAGTTGAACTCTGGACACTTTCATCTTCTACCCTACAGAGACCCCTGGGGTACTCTTCTCAAAGCAAAACCCTTTGCCTTTCCACCCTTTAACTGGTAAAGGGTGATGACGTGTTGATTCCTGGGACACCCAGAAGGCCTCTTTCTTAGAGTCCTGATTCCAAGTACTTCTATTTAATGTTAGTCTTTTTAACCCACACATGTTTTTTAAGTCCCCACTGCAATATTTTTACATCTGTTCTCTCTGCTATTTAATCCTGTCTTTCACCATGGAGTTGGCTAAAAGCTGCAGAGTAGTAGCCTGAATATCAGGCTGTCTTGAGATTTCCTCCACCAGATTAAGCAGTACGTTTCCCTTAATGTCGGTGAAAGACATAGTCTCTGGACAAGGGAAAAATGCTGACAAACTTTCTGCCACAGCATAGCACACATGGTTTTTAGATCACTTGCCAATACAGTCCTCCTACCCATCTGGTAGTTCTTGAGCCTGGCCCCACTGATCCACATTTCTATCAGCATTTTGGTCGTCTAAGCTCTGACCAGAATCTCCCATTATGCTCACCTCAAAGTTACAGCAAGGCCTCTCCAGCTGGCATCCTCAAACTTTCCAACTCCTCCCACAAGCCAGTTCCAAAGGCTTCCAGGCCAAATGGTCAGGGAAAGCACAGCAACAACCCCACTTGTCTGGTACCAATTTCTGTCTCAGTTACTTTTTCATCACTGTGACTCAATACCTAACATCCACACCTTAGAGAGGAAATTTTTATTTTAGCTTACAGTCTCAGAATGTCACAGTCCATTCCTGGGTGGGTGACAAGGGTAATTTTCTTTCTTTGTTTTGACTTGTTGATGATTTGCTCACAGATTTTCCAGCCAGATGTTTGGAAGAAAAAACAATACGGGTTAAAATATTTTGAAATTTAGGATAAGTAGGTCTTTCAACATCTGGTTTATGGGCTAGGGGCATATCCCAATGGTTAAAGCCATTGTTCGGCAAGCAGGAGGACCCAGGTTTCATTCTCCAAACCGCATAAGCTGGACGTAGCAATGCACACCTACAATACCAGCACTTGGAGGCTGGGGCAAGAGGCTTGCCATGAGTTGAGGCCAGCCTGAACTACATAGTGAGTTCGGTACCAGGATGGACTACAGAGAAAAACCCTGTCTCAAATAATAATAATAATAAGAAGAAGAAGAAGAAGAAGAAGTAGTAGTAGTAGTAGTAGTAGTAGAAGAAGAAGGAAGAGGAGGAGGAGGAGGCAGAGGAGGAGGAGGAGGAGAAGGAGGAGGAGGAGGAGGAGGAGAAGAATCTGGCTTATTACATAAGGACTGCTTACTGACAATTGTCAATTCCCCTGCTCATTTCATTAAAAAGCTTTAG
This sequence comes from Ctenodactylus gundi, assembly GCA_004027205.1. NCBI lineage: Eukaryota > Metazoa > Chordata > Mammalia > Rodentia > Ctenodactylidae > Ctenodactylus > Ctenodactylus gundi. The sequence continues at coordinate 877,315 of PVKB01000036.1, forward strand.
AATATGTATAATTGACATCAGGTTTAAAATGAAGAAATTTAGAGAAGGCTCTAAGCACCATCCTCCTGCCTTAAATCTGAAGTTAGTGGAAATGTCTCCAGCCAGAACCATGGTAACCCTGCCCAAGAACACACAAGTCACTTTCAAGCTGCCACATGCACAAGTTTCAAGAGCCCAGAAGACTAGGTGGGAAGTTCAGCCCTAAACCTTTCTCCTCTGCCTGCACCAATGAGCACAGTGACCTCCCACCTTTTTGAAGTCATAAATGCTAGCTTTATGCTGCAAAACTGTAAGCTCTTTCAAATATTTCAAGAAAGTCTCTAAAAGAGGGTAAATTTAATTCACGGACAGCCCTGAAGACACGTTGGAGCACAGAACTGAACCAAAGCTAAGTGGCTAAGCAATGCGAGGACCACCTGCGGTCAAAGAGGCGGGGCAGAGTGGCAATCTCGGGTTCTCTTTTGGCTTCCCTTCCTTCTCTTAGTCTCCCGAGCACTGTCACGCATTTTCTATACGGAAAGGCAAGGCCTATTTCTGATCACTGAGGACGTCTGCTTAGCTTACACCTGAGAAAGTGGAGCTTCCAGCTCTGCGAGGAGAGCTCAGACAAGAAAGGACAGAGCTCGGCCACGGTGGGCTGGAGATTCCAATATCATAAATACGAAAATCTCTCAACCTGAACACAAGAAGGTTTTCTTATCCAGGATAAAATCTATTTCTCACATTTGAAAAGCTCAAACTGAGTAGACTGTAGCAATTTGGAAAGGTCAGCCTTGTGGGGGATGTACTGTTGACTGGTAACAGTTTCTCTCGTTATAGTGGGAGGTAAGACCTCACTTTCAGAACCAGGCAACAATAAAATAATTTCAAGTGTTTTGTTTCGAGAAGTTGCATATTTATCAAAATCAAAAGTCTGGGGTTTTCTCTCTTAGTGAAGGGGGTCAGTTTCAAATGTCTGAGCCTATGATTGTAAATCGGATAATAAGAAAACAGTTTTATTTATAAAAATGATATGAGCAAGCCTTATTTTGGCTTTGTAGCAAAACAATAATGTTGTTGACATTTATTATGGAGTGGGATGGGTAGAGTGCCTGTCCAAACATAATCCAGGTTGCTAATGTCAGGATTATCAGCGATATTTCAAACTGCTTATTATATCAACTTGCTGCTTTGAGAAATTTGAGAAAGTCAAAAAAATCTCAATTTTTGAAAATCATATTCCATTTTACATAACTCCAAAAAATAAACCTCAATCAAGTTAGTTAAAAGAACATTTCTGTAACTAGATTAACTCATGAAATTGTCATTTGTAAGATAAATTTTACTTGACATTCGTAATAATTTTCATAGTAATTACCAACTTAAGCTTACAGTTACTAAGTTTCCTTATTCACTCAGAAAACATGTAGTCACGTCTAGTGCTAGGAATACAATCTTACATTCAATCCAATTTTTCACGTGTTGATGTTGCAGAAGAGTTCATGATGTGGTTTGTTAGGTATCTTGATAATCTATTACAATGACCCAGCAGAAGGCCACTTGGTCAAACTGGAAGAATCACAAAGTCTTCCTAAAGAAGGTGCTATCCAAAGGCTAAGAATGTGATGTACAAGGGCTAATCAAAAAATATGGTGTATGTTTAAAGTTTTAAAAATAAAACAAGAATTAAGTGAAAGACACATTGCTATTAATGTCCCTCAAGCTACTCTCTCTTACTTCAAACACGATCATCCCATTGCTCTTTCCACTTTGAAGCAGCTCTGGAAATTCTCTTCCATGAATGTCTTTATGAATGTGATCAAAAATGCAGTCAACAGTGCTGCCGGGTGCCACCCAGCCACCCAACAGAAAGGCCACAAAGCCACTGCAGTGTGTCTTCACCCACCTTTGTATAAGATCTGGCACTATGCAACTGCGGGCTCTTTCACAAAGTCAAAATGATCATGAAAGATATGTGTTTGAATCAGTTCAGGACATGATGACAACCACCAGAGTGCAACTACAGAGCTTCCAGGACTGCTTCAGAAAATGACAAGAACGACAAGGGGGAGGAGTTGGAGGGAATTAACAGTACTCTGTCTTTTACTGTGAGAAATTGCTTTTAATTTAAACATTTGCTGTAGTTGCACTTTGTGTGGAAATTATAATAATAGTACTAACAATGTTCTTTTATATGTTCGGGGGATTGTTCATTGGACACTCACAGCATCCACATAGTCAAAGCACTATTTATATCCCATTTTACAGATAAAGACATGGGGGTAAAAAGGAGCTATGTTCAAGGCATGACAGAAAAGAAACGGGAGCGCAAGGACACAAATCTAGACGGGACTGAATCCATTGCTCATTCTTAGTGGCCCACAGTGACCAACTTTCCCTCTATCAAACAGAAGCAAGAAAGCGTTCAGGGTGTTGAGGTCTGGGAAAGCATCGCATGTCTGGGAAGCAGATCAACGTTGTTAAAGCACAGCAGATGAAGTAGGTGATGAATGCCAGAAATCAAACTGAAATTGCCAGAAAAAAATTACAGGTACGATTAGTTATCATTTTGATTTAAACATACATCATAAAGACTGATCATACTTCAGCAGTGACACACAACTTCAGCATTTCAGGGGCGTAAAACAGCAAATGTTAATGTCTTGCTCATACGGCATGCCCACCAGGGGATGTTCTGCTCCTCAAACCATGCAGGAACCGTGGCTGATGTTGTCCCCACCTTACTTCTTGGTTTCCAGAATTATTCTAGCAAGAAGAGATAAACTGCAGAATCAAGCACCAGCAATCGAGTGCTTTGGCCCTAAAAGGATGCATGTTGTTTCCGCCTGTATTTCATTGGCTAAGGCTTGCTACCTGCTCACACCTACCTTCCCCAGGGCAGGGAAGTACAATTTCCCTTACTCTCTAAATTTTAGTAGGAATGGATATTGGTAATTACGAGTCATACATACTATAGTGAGTTCTTTCAATATCAAAAAAGTCATACAACACAGTGTATAAAATAGGATTTGAAATCAGATTCAAAAAAGGCTAGAATTCCAGTTCCACACACAACTCATTAATTTATATGATTCTGATTAAGGGGCTAAACCCTCAACGTTGTAGTTTATTTCTCTTAATTACCCTTTTAGGACTTGCAAAGTTGAAATGGGTTCATGTATAAGAAGCATATCAGCACTTTGACATTTAGAAGCCAAGTCATGGTAGTTTTATTTGGAATTGTTCAATAATTTTCAATTTAGAAAAAAAATCAAGAGCAGAGTTCCCTAAAAGGGTTGTGCCAGAGTGGCTAACTAGAGTGGTAACCTTAGATTATACAAGGAAGTATTTAGGGGCAGCAGCAAGGAATTCAGATTAACATGCCACAAAGCAGGGGCCTCTTCCTTATGCCTCCCTTGTGTTGACTTTTTACCGATGCATAATAAATCATCACAAATTAAGGGCTTAAAGTAATCCCTGTGTGACAAATCACAGGTTAGAAGTCCAGGAAGGGCTCGTGTTTTTGATCAGTGTCGTTCATGGCCAAAATTAAGGAGATGATCAGGTTCCATTTACATCTGGAACCTGATTACTGCAGAATTCATTTACATCTGGAACCTGATTACTGCAGAATTCAGCACCTTCAAGATAGGAGATGAGTTCCTCGTACCTTGAGCATTGCCAGTCAGGAGAGGCCTTCACCTCCTACAGGCTGTACACAGTACTATTCCACGTGGACCCAAAATTGGTTCCAAGCATGGATGTCTTCTTTTTGCCAGGCCAGCAGGATCATGTCTCTCTGACTTTGTCCTCTGTGGACAGGTTGGGGAAAAGCTTAACTTCAGAAGAGATCTCCTGAGTAGCTCAGGCACACCCTTCTGCAATAAAACATGACACACGCATGGGAATTATATTTAGTATTCAGGCGTCTCGCCCATCACACTCAGAAGGACAATATTATACATGGTGAGAGTCACTGATGACCTCTGTAAAAGTGGAAGTCAATTTTCCACCTCCTTTACAAAGCTTGCATATGAAGGGCGGCCATGTCCCTGATTCCTGTGATTCATGGAGGTGGACAGAAGGAAGCATGCTTGGTGTTTAACACATAGTCCTCGGTGTCAACTAGAGTAGGACGCTTAGAAAAATCTGTTCCTTTTGTTGGAAAAACGTCCCTAACAGAAATCCAGAAATCTTTATGTAGTTGTTGAAAGATCTCTCTACCTCCCGTTTCTGTACATCTCTGCAAGCAAGACGTGCCTGGTACCTTCTATTCCAGACTATATTGGTATAGAGCAGCCTTGGAAGAGAGTACTTCTTCTTTTAGCACAACAAACAAATTTATTTAGTAGGCTATATTATAAAAATGAATTGTCTTCCTCAACAAAGGGCAGGCATGCCTAGTGCCCATCACAAAAGATGCAACTTCCTCACATCGCCACTCTTCTAGACACAGCTCACAGGTGTGCAGTGTCTGTCTGGGCCCATCTACTTCATCCCATGGCACATGGAGGCAGAGAGAAGATGGGTGCACTTGGTGGTAATCTGATGACTATTATTGGTATGAATAGTAAATTGGCCTTTTTCTCAGATCCAAGAGTTTCATGCCTTCTGCCTGCACCTAGGAAACTGCGACAAACTAACATGGAAGGCCTCAAGTGCAGAGAAACCTCAACACCCACGGTTCTAAACAACATTCAATATATTGGGAGAATGTAAGAAATAAACAGTAGACTCAGAAGAGACCAGCTAACTGCATTCATTTGTTTCAAAAATGTGTATATTTTCCATTAGGATATAAATATTTTGGAAAGATGTTTACATCTTTAAAATAATTCGGACAGATTGGGCAGTTTAAAAGGTCTGATTTTGGTTATTAAGGCAGAAAATCATGAATGTACACAAACATTTTCAATTTATGTTCCTTTACTTCAATGCTGACAATAATGCGCATATCTATATGATCTATATTCCTGTATTATATGAAATAATTTTAAGGCAAAATTTTCTTCCATTTCTATGGGTAATTGATTTTTAGTCCTGTAAATGTTCCAATTTAAAATTACTTCTAATTTTGTCCATAAGTGCAGAAACCTAGAATCACAAACCTTGCTTATTTTTTAAAAATATAACTTTCTACGTAAAAAAATCACACCACTATGACCAGAGTTTTCAGATTATTTGAGACAGATAAATATTTTTCCATAGGAGATTTTGCAAGAAAATACTATGAATTAAATTTGCATTTAAGTTTGGCTTGTCATCAGTTTTTCTTTCTCACTTTTATTTATTAGTTCCAGTGCTGGGGATTACAATAAGCACATGCCTATCTAAATTCTTGTACAGAAAATAATCTCTTAGGAAACACCCATAAAGGAATGGTTAAAGGAGATGTGGTATCTGTACACAATGGAATACTATGCAGCCATAAGGAAAGGCAGACATGAGGTGTTCGAATAAAAATGGGGCCACCTAGAGTCAATAATGCTCAGTGAAAGAGAGCAAGCACAAAGACTGACTGTAGATGGGTGTCTCTCTTATAAAATTCACAAAAATAATGACATAAAACAAACCCAACATGAATGACAGAGTAGAAAGAGAGGCAATGGTCAGATAGGAAAGGGCTGAATCTCTGAAAGAGGGATAGACATAGTTACTGTCTACTGTATTACAGAACTTGGAATTCATGTATTTACAAAAAATATTAAATTTATGTCATGCGAATTTTTTACCACAATAAAACTGTTGTTAAAAAAATCATAGATGTCTCCTGAGAATTTATCGAAATAGAATGTCATGCCCACATGAATTTAATATTTCTTACTTAGACTATTTTCAACATATATTTTACTATTTCAAATTATTTATGATAATTTTTAAATATTTTAAACGGTACAAAAGTGCCCTAACCTCTAATTTTAAAGAAATCAGATCTACAGCCAGGAAAATCACAAATACAGTCTCTACCTTCCCTGCCTGGCACAGTTTATGAGTTCATCACATTTTAAAGATTTCCATTTTGGTTATGAATATGTTCCCAGCCTCAGTTTTTTTAGTGCGTTCAGTTCGTGGGGGATAGCAAACAGTTTGAAAGTCAATTCAAGGTCCTAATTCAGTTAGTTGCAATTAAAAATAATCAGTATCTTTTCCAGAGGAAACATTCACTCATCATCAGGCTTGACCTCATCACATGTGGAAAAATTAATAGGCTAGAGTCAAAACTAAATCAGATGTCATGAAAATACTTTTGAAGTCCTTGAACAGTTGTAGGCCATAGTTTACAAATAGTTCATTCTGCAGGGACAGAAAAGACTAAGTTATAACTTCTTAAATTTTAAGAGTTTTCAATGCTTTCTCCTATTACAGTTTTTCTTTGTGGAAACTGACTCAAACATGAATCGCATTCATAAGGGCATCATTATTGCCTCAGAAAGGCCAGGAGATGTGTCCATTTTGCCCCTGTTTTTGTCTGAGAAGTCAGAGTCATGACATCAAAAGACCCTCAGAAGTTATATTTGAAAAGGAATGAGAATAACCAGTGCCTAAGCCATTGTGAAAGTCTTTCTTTTGAGTTTTTTGCATGAATTAGGTTCTAGAACTTAAAAGTTGATTTTCAGTTTAGCATTGTAAATAAAATCGTGAATGGAGACAGAGATACATATGCAAGGATATGTATCTTAAAATTTGTTGAAATTTTGTAAAATATATTAAAATACAAAGAAAAGCATGAAAGTCGTTTAGTATCATTTACACTATCATGATCACCACGTGTTCTGCTGGACTACAAGGAAAAGCCTCAAGGTGGTCACAAGGAGGAAAATGTCTGGACCCGGACTTCATTGTGGTTTCCTTGGATGGGAAAGGCAGGGAAGAGGAAGGTTTAGGAGAGGCTCGCTTTTATGATTCTGGTAGGTTCTGGGTTATAAACGGAAGTGGTCTCTACTGCCCTGGCGCCTGCCCCACAACACGGGAAACATGACTTAGTATACCAGTGCGATAAAGGTGTATCGATCGTTGACGAACTGGGCTAAGGATGAGTTGGTTTGTACAGGAAAGCTGCGCTCTCAGCAAGGCTCAGCCCTGGGAGAGGCAGTCTCTGCCCAGTCAGCGAATGAAGAATACAGAAAAATAAGAAAACGTATTTTAATACAATTGGCCCTGTGATGAAAGAATAGACAAACATAGAATCTAAGGAAGTCCAGTCAAGATGGCAGCAGAGTAGGAGTCCTAGGACATCTATCCCTAAAGAAATAAAAATGTACAAGTGGAATCTATAACATAATCAGAGGCGTAGAGGTAAAAATAAAGCCGGGCGATCACGGGCAGGAGAAGCCCCTTGTGAGGTCATCTCACCCACCCACAGAGCAGTGGGAGCCCGGTAAGGTGACTCATAGACAAGCGGCAGTACGCTCCTCCCCTATAGCACGGAGAGGTATGAGGTCAGAGGTCCACGGTTTCCAAGAAGCCGCGGGTGAACAGACAGCAAATTTCCCAGCCTGTCTCACTCAAGTAACAGTGACAGTGGACCGCTAAGAGCCCTCCTTAGCGAAAGGAACCAGCGCTGACGGAGGGAGCTGGGAGCCCAGAGAGCAGCACACCCCCAACTGTGCCTTCCTGTGACAGCAGGTCTGCAGGGGAGATTGTGTCAAGCCCTGCCTGCACTGCCAGGGGAACTCCTGAAGCAGTGCGCCCCAGCTGTGCCCTGGTGGGATGGCAGGACTGCAGGAAGAGTGCATCTAGGCCAGCAGGGACCTGATGGGGTGGGAGAGGAGCACCTCACACCGCCCTGACCAGAGAGGAGCCTCCAAGGAGAAAGAAAGAGAGAAGGACTGGGAGGAAGAGAACAGTGGGTGATTCCACCAGGCAGCAGAGTCCGAAACCAGCTCCACATAAACTCATAAGGGAGTAACTTTTTTTCTATTAGTCTTTATTATTTTTATTTTTATTCACTTATTTTTTCTCCTTATTTTGCTCAATTAGTTTGATTCATAGTTTTATGTTATAGGATTGCGTGTTACTAGCTGATCAATTGATCCAGTTGTACTTTGGCTTTTCTTTTGTCTATCAGATTTCATTTTTATCCTATATTATCTCTTCTCTTCTTTCTCTTTTCCCTGTTACTCTATAAGTCCTTTCATTTTACTTTATTTTTCAAGCCCAGGAACAAGTTCCCAGACTTTAGGTACACCTTTATATTAATTTTTTTCTTTTACTTTTCCCCCCCTTCTCTGTGTGTTTTTCTTCTGTTCCTCCTTCTCCCCCATACTGCCACTCCCCTAAGTCTCAGTACTATTATTCATAGGGCTTTTCTCTCTTTGTCAACTCTGGGCTAGAATAAGAGTGTATTTGTTTGGGTTCTTTCAAAAGACAGAATTTGCAGATTTTTATCACAAAAGGGTCTATTGGGAAGGTTTACAAATCCAAGGACAGAGATAGTCCAAGATGGCTGCTCAGCTGTGAAGTTGATCTCCTGTCTGGGACTTCAGGACAGCCGGTGAGGAGAGAGACTGCTGAAGATCTCAGGTGAAGACCAAAGCCTGAAGACTGGCACAGAAGAGCAGCGACTGCCAGACAGGCATAAATCAAGACTGGAGTGAATCTGTGCCAAAGATCTACAGTAGCAAGTTGTTGTCCACAGACAACTGCGAAGGCGAGAGCTTTCCCAGAGGAAGAAGCTCTAACAATCTTCCTTCTTCCTTCCTTTTATACTGTTGGAGTTCCAGTTGGACCTCCTACATCTGGGTGGGAGCTCTTCCCTCATTGGCTGGCTCACAAATCCCTCACACACTAATCTAGGCTGGTTCTCAATTTCCAATTTAGGCATGGTTCCCCAATCCTAATCCTAATGAAGGTGTGGCTCCTAATCCCCTCAAGTTCACATAATCCCTTCCACAGTCACAACGAATGCCACCATGCTTTTCTGTCTCACACAAACACTTGTCTACTCTTCAAGTCCCACCTAAAATTAACTCATATCTTAATCTGCCCCCTCCGTACTCTAGCTCCTCTAGTGTTTGAGCTGATAAGTACTAATAACTCTCATACACATAGAGTAACCAATAGACACATAATAGCTGTGCACTATTTGACTGGAAACACGTCAGTAACACAGTTCTGTGTATGTGTTTCTACCAACAAGATTGTGGCACCATAAACACATTTTTCTAGGTCATCACAATTGTACGTAGAAATCACCTTGAGTAGTTTGGATGGCAATTAGTATGATAAATAGGAACTGGGTATATATATTAATACTGGTTTAGTATAAATATATAACTAGTAGGTAACGAAAATAAATAAAAGTAGTATAGTGCATGGATATAAAACAATATAGAACATTATTATATTAAGGTCTGTGTAATACTATCAGTATCAATAGTACCATTTAATAAGTCGACTCTATGTTCAGTAGATGTATAGTGAATCCATTACGGTTGTGAGGAGAATATATACAATGTTACTAGACTCTGTTAATTAGTTGTTAATATTAGATAATATTGAAACGGTAAACCTCTACGCAAATTATAGAGGCTAACATCATTATTGATCTTCATATTTAAGTTACATTACCAAATACTCTGTCAAGGTAACACTCAAAATAAAAAGAGCCTAATTCAAAAAATCTCAGGAAAAGAAACAGAGCCCACCAACAATACCAGAGCCTCAACTCACTGTAACAGAACCATGAGGAAACATGGTTATAAATCACCTACAGAAAGACCAAAATCCCAGAAAACAATACCAGTGATCTTGAAATAGCAGAACCCAAAGAAGAAAAAGACAAAAAAGGTGACAATTTCTTGACCCAGAAATCCTTAGAATTGGAACAAAAATGAAAGAGTTACACTGGGACATAGCTATGCTATCAGCAAACATGGACAAGAAATTAGAGGAAAATGAAGAAGATTCAAAACAAAAGAAAATGAAGGCAATACAAGAATTTAGAGAAGAGACATAAAAATACTAAAAGATGACCTTCAGGATGTGAAATACACAAAGGAAAAAGTAAGTAACCCAGTTTGAACATGTTGAGAATAGGATATCATACCTAGAAGGTAAAGAGGCTGAGCTAAAGACAATGGTTACAAGTGCTGATGGACGACTCGAAAAGAAACAACCTCAGAATTATGGGAGTGCCAGAGAAGACTGAGGACAAAACAAAAGGGTTAAAGGTAATGTTCAGTGAAATTATGGAAGAAAATTTCCCAAATCTAAGGAAAGAGATGAACACGGAACTGCTGCAGACATAGAACACCAAACAACTTTGATCAGAAGAGAACCGTACCATGACACAACATAATTAAAATATTAGAGATCCAACACAAAGAGAGTATATTAGAAGCTGTAAGAGATAAACAGAGCATGACTTACAAAGATAAGACTATCAATGCAATAGCCGACTTCTCAACCTAGACCCTAAAAGCCAGGAGATCATAGAGCAATATCATCCAAACATTAACAGAATGTAAATGCCAACCCATCTGCAATATCCAGTGAAATTCTCTTTTAAATTAGAGAAAAAATAAACTTTCGATGATATAGAAAGTTTAAAGAAAATTGCAGCTACTAAACCAGCATCGCAAAGAATAATGAAAGAAAACTTAGAAAACAAAAGAGAGGCTAACAACAACCAAGACCCCAGAGGAAAAGAGGCGATATAGGAGAATGAGCTGACAAAAGAGTAAGTCAAATTAAATAATGCTGAAAAATCGTAACAATGGCAGGACACACCAAACATACCTCAATGATTACTATGAATATGGATGGCATCAATTCACCCACTAAAAGACATAGACCATCTGACTGGATCAAAAACAAAAATTCACAATTTGCTGCTAGCAAGAGACACACTTCTCCCACAAGGAAACTCATAGACTGAAAATAAAAGGGTGGAATTTAATAATCCATGAAAAAAGACCCAAGAAAAAAGCAGAGGTAGCCATATTAGTCTCAGACTCATCAGGTTTCAAAACAAAGCAGATTAGAAATAAAGATGGTCACTACATACTGGTTAAGAAAACAATAGAACAGAAAGAATTCACAATCGTCAATATATATGCTCCCAACTCTGGAGCACCCAATTATGTAAAGCAAAAATTATTAGATTTGAAAGGACATATAGGCCTCAATACAATCATAACAGGGGACTTTAATACTCCACTATCACAGATAGATATAAAGAAATCAAAATAATTTAATGTATACTTGCAGACCATAGTGGGTAAAACTGGAACTTAACAGCAAAAGAAACAGAAAAATACACAAATACATGGAGACTCAACATCTTACTAATGACCAAACAATGGGTCACAGAAGAAATCAGAGAAGAAATCAAAAGGTTCATAGAGTTAAATGATGAAGGAAGTACATCATATCAAAATGTATGGGACACAATCAAAGAAGTAGTTAGAGGGAAATTCATAGCCATGAACATACACACCAAAAGAACAGAACAGTCACAAATAAACATGTTAACAATGCACCTTAAGGCCCGAGAGAGACAAGAATAATCTAAGCCAAAAAGCAGTAGAAGAAAAGAAATTATAAAGGTCATATCAGAAATTAAGGCAATTAAAATTTATAAGACAATAAAAAAGATTAATGACTCTAAAAGCTGGTTCTTTGAAATAGTAACAATAATTGACAAACCTCTAACTAAACTCACCAAAAGAAGGAAAGAAAAAGCACAGATTAATGCCCTTAGAAATGAAAAGGGTTAAATTACAACAGACTCTGCAGAAATTCAGAATATAATGAGGAATTATTTTAAACACCTATATTCTAACAAGCAAGGAAATAGGGAAGAAATGGATGACTTCCTAGACACATTCAAAATACCAAAACTGAATGAAGAAGACAAAATAATCTTGAATAACCCCATTATACACAAAGAAACTGAAGCAGTAATAAAAGCTCTACCTACAAATAAAAACCCAGGACCAGATGGATTCACAGCAGTATTTTTTCAGTACTTCAGGCAAGAAATAACTCCAATTCTTCTCAAACTGTCCCATGAAGTTGATAAAGAAGGAATACTACCAAACTAATTTCTTGAGGCTAGTATCACCTTAGTCCCAAAACCAAAGACATAACCAAAAAGGGAAATTATCAGCCAATATCCCTAATGAATCTACTTGTAAAAATCTTAATAAGATTCTGGCTAATAGAATCCTGCAGGTAATCAGAAGGATCATAAACCATAATCAAGTGGGCTTCATTCCTGGGATTCAAAGCTGGTTCAAAATACTTAAATCAATCAATGCAACACATCACATCAATAAAAGTAAAAATTAAAACCACATGATTATTTCAATTGATGCAGAAAAAGCCTTTGATAAAAATCAAAACCCTTTCATGATAAAAAGTCTGAACAAAATAGTTATAGAAGGGCACTATCTCAAATTCATAGAAGCCATGTAGGCCAAACCTATCACAAATATCACAGTAAACTGAGAAAAATTGAAATCATTTCCACTTAAATCAGGAACACAACAAGGCTGTCTACTCTAACCACTCTTATTCAACATAGTCCTTGAGACATTTTCCATAGCAATCAGTCAAGAAAGTGAAATAAAGGGAATATGCATTGGAAAGGAGGAAGTCAAACTATCCTTATTTGCAGATGATATGATTATCTACAAAGAAGACCCTAAAAGCTCTACTATAAAACTCTTGCAAATAATAAACAAATTTAGCCAAATTACAGGCACAAAATCAATACTAAAAAATTAATAGCTTTTCCGTACACCAACAATGAACTAAGAAAGACCTCAGAAGAATAATTCCTTCTTTAATAGCCCAACAAAAAATTAAATATCTAGGAGTATACCTAACCAAGGAAGTGAAGGACCTATATGAAGACACTTACATTACGCTGAAGAGAGAAGTTGTAGACAACATCAGAAAATGGAAAGACATTCCCTGTTCTTGGTTAGGCAGAATCAATATAGTCAAAATGACTATATTGCTAAAACTGATATATAGATTCAATGCAATTCCTATCATAATACCAACAATATTTTTCACAGAACTTGAAAAAATAATCTTTAAATTCCTATGGAATCAAAAGAGATCTAGAATAGCCAAAGCAATCTTGAGTAATGAGACTAAGGCAGGAAGCATCATAATTCCAGACATCGAGTTATTCTATAAAGCAATAGTTGTAAGAATAATATGGTAGTGGCACAATAACAAACAGAGCAGTGGAACAGAACTGAGGAGGCAGAGACAAACTCAAACACTCTCATCTACCTAATCTTTCATAAAGGAGCCAAAAGTGTACACTGGAAAAATAGTAGCCTTTTCAACACATGGTGCTGGGAAAATTGGACATCCTTACGCAGAAAAATGAATATAGACAACACCTGTCATCATGCACAAAAACTAAATCGAAGGGGATCAAAGACCTAGATATTATAACTGAAACACTGAAGCTTCTGGAAGACAAATTAGGCAAATATCTAAAAGCACAGGTGTAGGCAAGAACTTTCTTAATAAGACACCAAAAGCAAAAGAAATAGCTCCCAGAATTAACAAATGGGATTTGTCAAATTAAAAAGTTTCTGCACAACAAAGGAAATTACCAACAATGTGAAAACACAACCGACAGATTAGAAAAACAATCCACCCCCAAAACCTCAGCTAGGAGGCTCATAACCATAACATACAGGGAACTGAAGAAAAGGAAGTCCCTCAAAATCAAAGACCTATTGAAAAATGGGCAAAAGAAATGAATAGGCAGTTCTCAGATGAAGAAGTTCAAATGACCAATAGCTACATGAAAAGATGTCCAACATCCTTAGCCACTAAATGCAAATCAAACCATCACTAAGATACCACCAAAGTCCAGAGAGAATTGTGTACATTAAGAACACAGATAGCAATCAGCGCTGGCGAGGATGTGGGGGAAAAGGAGCCCTCCTGCACTGCTGGTGGGATGTACACTCATGCAACCACTATGGAAGGCAGTGTTGAAGTTTCTCAAAAAAAAAAAAAAAACTGGAAATAAATAGCCCCTTTGATTGAGGGATACCTCTTCTGTGAATTTTCCCAAAAGAGTTAAAAACAACATATAAAAGAGATAAATGTATATCCATGTTCATAGCAGCACAACTAACAATAGCTAAAATGTGGAAGGCACGAAAATACTCACCAACAGGCCAACGGATACATAAATTGTGGTACTGGAATGGAATACTATTCATCTATAAAGACAGATTGGCTCGAGGCTTTTATAGGTATCAGACCATTAAAGTTGTTTTCCACAGACAAAGGAGAAGCACAATGGGAGGGACAGTAACTTTCATCTTTGTACCATTTGTACTGTATAATTTTATATACTATCACAAGAATACACTAGTACCATTTGAAAAGTTCCAATAAATACATTTTTAGAAGATAAAAACATATGTATATCATATTCTTAGAAAGGTTTAACCACGTGAAAAAGCATAAATATAAGAATATATGTATTTGTATGCCTGTATATAGCTGTGATATGTTCATATAGTTGTAGTATATATTATGTGTGTGCATATATATATATATATATATATATATATTTACAGACTATATGTACACATCCTTATCACATGTGTGCCTACAAAAATCTATGTTTGTATGTTCTCCTCTAACTTTGCAATACTGGACGTTAACCTTGCAGTTTTGAAAAGAAACTGTACTCATTTGCATTATTTTTGGTAAAAAATGAATCTTGGACCTCATTTTATTCCTGGAGGGATGAAATGGCCATTCTCTTTTTTAAAAGTAAATTTTCACTTGGGTTTGTGGGTCATGTTGGTATATAAAGCATACATGTCCTCACACATAAATCAGGAATTGACTACCAATTGTGTCACAAATGTGCTTTCATTTTTGCCTGTGACCTTCCCTTTTGCCCATGCTGTTTTGACACATACAACTCAAAAGCCACCCTTACTGATCAGGACTTTGGTGTTTGCTGTTGCTTGCTGTGCACACAATCATTCCAGGGCAGAACTTTCTATGTGCTGTTGATAGTCAAATAACATTTTTTCCACAATTTTTTTTTACCATTATGTATTTGGATACACAAGAATTGCATTCGTCTTGAGGAAATGGTGTGTATACATACTGCACCTTAAACACTCTGCTTCCCTTTCCCACTTCCCCCTTCTCACGCTCTCGCCACCCCGCCCCTTAGCTCTACACCAAGCCTACCTCCCGACTCCTGCCACTACTCTTTCGTTTTATTCTTCTACTTGTTTATACTTTGGGTTTCTCGTATTAGAGACACCATGTAACGTTTACTCTCTGTGTCCGACTCCTTTCACTAAGCACAGTGGTCTCAAGGTGCATCCATTGTCCTACAAATATCTTAAATGTATCTATCTTACGCCAAAGCAGTACTCATGTGCGTGCGTGCGTGTGTGTGTGTGTGTGTGTGTGTGTGTGTGTGTGTGTGTGTGTGTGTAACGTTTTCTTTGTGTGCTCCTCTGCTGACAGGCACGTCAGCTGCTTCTGGGATTTAGCTATTAGGAGTTGTGCGAAGAGCTAAATAATTCCCAACACTCATCATTTTCCTTTTCATCCCCCTGAAATCTTTTCTTTTTCAGTAAGTTCAATGGTTATTTTATTATAATGTCAGATGCCTCCATTTTCAAGCTACAAGCCTTAGATAAAATGTCAGTATCTAATGGGGAAAGTTCATCCTCATTATGCCTTTTCTGAGAATTTTCCTAAATATCCTTGCCAATTTATTCTTTGAGATCTATTTTAGAAGCATTTTTTCAATCGTTCTTAGATTTTTAGCCGCTTTTGTGAGCTATAATTGATATACTTTTAAAAGCTTCATATATATACATATATATGTTTATAATGTGGTAGATTAAGGCATATGCCTACGTTGGTGGACTCATCACCGAAATCCAGGTAACAAGTATATGTAACAACTCCTAGTTTTGCCATGCCCTCTATTTCTTTTTATGTTAAGAGTGCTTAACATGAGATTTATACTCTGTGATCTTTCAGGTCTATTTTGCTCTATAGTAGATCTCTACAGCTGACCTATTTTGCACAACTGCAGCTTTACCTCCTTTGGACGACTCCCTATTTCCCCATCCTCTACACCCTGAAGACCACCTTGCTCCTGTCTGCTCATGTACTTCACTGTTGGAGATAGCTCCTATAAATGTAATCACTTAGTACTTACCCTTCTGTGATTAGTTTAGCTCACTTAGCATAAGGCTCTACAGTTTCATCCACATTGTTGCATATAACAAGATTTCTTTCTCCTTAAATCTTAGCAATATTCCACTGTGGATATATGCCACATACTGTGTATCCATTCATCGATTAGGGACATTCAGGCTATTGTCACATCTCATATATTGTGAAGACTGTTGTGATGAGTACAGGAGTGAAGGTATCTTTCCAACCTAGTGATTTTATTTCCTTTGGGGACATACTCAGAAGTGGAATTTCTGCATCATAGTCAACTACATTTTTAACTTTTTGAGGAGCTTCCGTACTGTGCTCTGCCGCACGGTACCATTTTACACTCCCACCAACAGTGCAGAAGGGTTCCAGGTTCTCCACGTCCTTGCCAAAGCTTCTATGCTTCGGTTTGCTAGTAACAGCCATCCTAACATGCGTGAGGTGGTCTCCCTCAGTGGCTCTCATTTGCATTTCCCCAGTGATGTAACGATCCTGATACCTGTTGTCCATTCCGACATCTTCCTTAGGAAAATATTCAAGTCCTTGACCATTCTCTAAAATCACGCTTAGATTTTTACGGGAATAGTACTTGGAAGAGTCCATTTCTTTGTAAATCCGTGTCACATTACACTTCATTTATTACATTTTCCTTCTGCATCACTTATCAAAAATTTTCATAACTACCTTTTAAAAAGCTCATTCCTGTACATGTCTCCTACAATTGCTACTCTCCAAAATATGACTTTCCATTGAACATTCTAGTTGGCATTTCACGTTTATAAAAAGGTTATTAATTTTCATATGTTTTTTAATGGCCACATATCTGAACTGCCTTCCTCCTTGCTTTGCATTTTTATACCTAGGAACTCCGAGCCCTACACACACAATGCTAGAGCTAGAAACTTCCCTTTCTTGTAGGCATTTTCGTTATTGTGGTTTCTTACCTCAGTGCATTAATGTGAACTTTCAGAATACCATAAAGCAACAATAGTAACTGCAGACACCTTGGCCTTACTCACTGAGCTCTCTAAGAGCATGTCCTTATGTGCCATGTTGGCTTCCGGTGTAAAGTAGCCACCTAAAAAAATGGCAAGGTGTCTACTATGCTAAAACTTTTTAAAGATGAGGAATGCATATTACTTTTACCTTTACAGAACATAATCAAGATGCCCACTACTCTTTTCGTTTTCTCCTTGAATCAATTAATTTGATGTATTAATAGATTATGAGTGCTAAATTATTGCTACCTTCCTTTGAAACAACTTTAGCAGATTCGAGTAGACATGTGTCTAATTTCTTTCTGTTTGCATCTGCCTAGTATACCATTTTTGCCATTTTCTGATTAAAATGCTTTCAGTTATTTGGTTTTAAGTATCTGCTATAAATGGAAACCAGTTGGAAACTTAACCTGAGAATTGTATGTTCAAGCTCCACTCAGGCAACTTAGTGAAACATGTCTCAAAATTTTAGAAAAGATAAAATAAAATACAGGATGGAGATGTAGCTCAGTGCAAGGACCCATGGATTCAATTCCTATGTACTGAAAAAAAAGGTTAGCATCTTTATATTAACAAATACAGACTTTTATCATCACCAGGACATTAATCCTATTTGTAACATCATGGTTTGTACTTTTTACACTTTAAAACATATTCACTAGTTTCCTTTTGATATTGACTAATTACTTATATTATTTCTTACTTTCTCTTGCTCCCTACCCCCACCCAACCTGGATACTCAGCCTCTCTTAATTTATCTAGAGGCTAATTTGGGATGTTAAAATTATATTTCACATTCTACTTTTGAGTGACTAAAAAGGAAAACGTTGACATCCTCCTAGGCCAGATAAATTTAGCACACTAATGATTTCTATAACACAGATTGTTGATTTTGTTCATTATGTGTTACTCATTTATACAAAGCAGCAGCTCTTTTGAGAATTATTTTTGACATTTGATCCTGATTTTTTTCCTAGCCTAATACTAATTATTTTACTAATATTGGAAGAGTGGCACGAGAGTCTTCATTTATTCTCTTGATTCTAGCATGTCAGATATTAGCTTTGGGCCTGCTTAGTGCAATCATCTCAAAATTTGTAAGATTTTTTCCTTTATATTTAAAGAAATATTCAAAGGATGAAGTTTTGGCCTCATTTTATAAATCTTGTCCACCAATGAGGCTTTGAATTGTAGGAAAAAAATAAACCTTTCTTTAGCTAAAGAAAGTTTTTTCTTTTTCTTTTTATTTTTTAGATAACTAGGATAGCCAGATTGAAATATCCTAATGTCACATTGACCCAACTAATTTCTATATATTTATCCTCTTATTATGAACATTGTATAACTCAAAATTTTCATTATACTCCCTTCATTTTCTGTAGTTTGTAATCTACTTTTCACTTCTTACTGCAATTTTTTTCCTATCTTAACTAGATTTTGCCTTTTCATTTTTTTTTTTTAATACTTAGGATTGAGCCCAGGGAGTGCTGGCCTATATTCTCAGCCTCTTTTATATTTAATTTTAAAGCAGGTTTTTGCGAAATTTTCTAGGATGGGCTTGAACTTGTAAACCTCCTACCTGAGTCTCACAAATGGCATACTTTTAATTTTTTTGTTGTTGTTGTTTTTCTTGCTCTGTAATTCAGACTGATCCTGAACTCACTATGTGTCTCAGGCAGGCCTAGAACTCACAGCAATCCTCCTGCTTCAGTCTCCCCAATATGGCATGCACTACCACACCCAGATATCATATTACAAGTGGTGTCTGGGGATCAACCAGGGCTTTGTATCTCCCAGACAGGCGGTCTAATCACTGAGCTATGCTCCCTACCCATGTGTGCTTTGACTCTTTAAGTATTATATCTTAATTCCACATTTTTCTTTGTTTCTGTTCCTTAAATATAAGTAGGCATAAAAAATGCATTTGAAAATGTAAAATGTCCTCAAGCCTCCAGTTTCTTACACTAAATTTATTTTAGAAACACGGGTTCCTGGGGCTAGTTTTTTAAGGGCAGCCTCTTCATTTTTGCCCACACTCTTTCTTTTGTGCTTTCTCCTGCCCAAGTCCTACTGTACTGAGTAGTATTATTTTTGACAGTATCATTTTCTTCATATGGTATTTATGTTTGCTAATATTCTAATACATTCTACATATTTTTCTTACATTTGCCTCTTCATTCAATTAAAATTGTCTGTGCTTCATTATGCAGTTCATATGCATTTTCACTGTTGTATAATAATATGTTGCATTAATAACGCACCATTTTCATACATTTTCCTATGCATGGGCATTTAAATTATTTCTAATGCTTGCTGCTGACATATATCTGCAAATACTCTTAGCACAAGTAAAAGAGGTTTTATAATACGTACACAGGGGTGAATTATTGTAAAGACACTGCACTGCAGAAACTCTCTGCTCCTGGAAACCCCATGCACTGAGCAAGTCCTCCCACCTTGGTGTCCTGTGAGCTGGGCAGCCTGGGACCTGGCGCGTGCCTTCCTGTTGCTGGCAGCCAATGGGAGGCCTTCATAGAGCATGCAGCCTCCAGCGAGCCAGTGCTCAGGAGCCCAGGACTTCCCCCCAGAGGAGTGGCAGTCCCCATACTGGGATATCCATGGTGCTACTTTCTAGTTTTCATGTTCAGAGAGGAGGTTTTACCTATGTTTTTATTTTATGATCAATGTCATTAGAACCTGGAGAGGGCAAAAATAAAATCTCCATTATGGTATTACCAAAAAACAAATAACACATACTTAGGTGAATTATTAACTTGATTTCTACAGCAAGGAACTCATATTCATAAATAACAAACTGCAGGTAACGTAGTGTAAGGTAGTGCAAAGAGTGATAGTGTTTTTCTTTATATGTGTTAGTGTTGTAGAGGATGTTCACAGATTTTCTAATACTGAACCACACTGGTATGCATTATTTTCTTATTATTATTCTTTGTTAATGTGTTATTCTATGATTTCTGTTAATATTTTGTCATATATGCATATTCATAAATGATAATGATGTATACATATATTAGGTTTACATACCAATGTTGTGTTTGCTTTATAAAAATTTCAGACCTTTTCTTTCAGTTTTTATAAACTGGAACAAGTCATGTAGCACTAGGACCAAGTGAGTTTAATAAAACTCTCCTGTGAAACTATCTGTATCTCCTTATTCTGTGTCTGAGTTCTTCATAATTTATTCATTGTATGAAACCTTTCATTCAATTTTTTTTGTCTTTGAGTTCTATTTTGGTTAGTAGCATTTTCCTTGAAAGTTATCCACTTATGTTAAGTGAATTAACCTAAACATGTAAAAACTAGTCTTTCAGAATATATTTCAACCTTAGCATACCCATGTGTGCATATTTATGTACCTGTATTCTTCTCTTGACTAAGTTAATCAGTTCTTTTTCTATAATCAATTTTTAAGAGACAGTATTTAGATAAATTATGTCTTATATCTACTATTTTCCCTATTTCATGAATTTCTGATTTTACCCCTTTCTTTTTTATCTCTGACTTTTACTTTTTTTGTCTAACATTTTTACTTCTATTTTTCCTTTCTTAATAAAAATATTTAATTCTAATAATTTCCTTCTGTTAACTGCTTTAAATGAATCCATCAAGTTTCCCTGTATAATATTCTTATTATACTTTATTATACATAAATCTACAATTTCTGTTTGTATTTTTATTTCACTTGAGAGTTTAATAGACAGTTTCAGTTTCAAGTTAAATCTTGATCTTTTTCTCTTTTATTCTTTTATGTTCTTTGGCCTTTCCAAAAAAATAAATAAGTAACTCTTCAAACAACCATATATACTGCCCTTCCAATGCAAGTAGATTTCCCATGGGTCAGAAAAAATGACATTTTAAAGTATTGATTTATTTCCTTGATTTAAAAACACACCACCAAATGGGACATGCCTAGACAATAACCCAGTGGCATTCAGCTGGAGGCTTCAGTCCCTGGTGGGCACCATCCTTGGCAACACTATGAGAACAGTTCCTGAACTGTCTGTGAAGTCAACTCAGGACATTGCTGTCTCTCCCACATTCCTCCACCTGGCCCACAGGAATATTATAAAATACTCTGCATGCATGTTGCTTCTTTTCTGTTTTAGGATATTCAAGATAATATCCACTAACTAAAGCTCTGCCCTCTCCACACTAGTTCTAAGGGAAAGAAGGAGGCAAGAAAAGAGAGAGGAAAAAAAGATGAAGGAACAGGAAAAGGAAGAAGAAGGGGAAGAGGGTTCAGAACAGCAGAGATAAAAAGAACCTGGCAGTTACGTGAGAAAGCAGATGTAGGCCATTTTCAGCTATTCTAGGTCAAGATCAGGCCGAGCATTCTCAAACACAGCACTGCGAGCCAAGAGAGAAGAGAGTAGTACCTCAGAGTTCTATAGGTAAGGAATGTTCATCTGAAATTCTATACCCAGCCAGTCTAGCAAGTGACTGTGGGAGGAGAATAAATTGAGAAGCCAGACTGAAAAAACAAAACAAAACAAAAAAATACCCACTTTACATAAAGACGTACCTCAACACAGTAATACTATGTGACTCACTAGTAAATAATCATAAGACATAAAGTTTAAAGTGTTTTAATCAAAAAATTAGAATAGAATAATATTAGAAAGGATAGGGAGTCAAATAAGGGCCAGAAATGCGAGAGAAATCCTCACATAAATACATGAAGAATCAAGCAGTGGTAATAGAATGTGTTTATAATGTAATAATTTCTTAGATATTAATAGAAGAAAAAACTGAACATTATCTTATATGGGAAATGGAATAGGGAGAAGAAAATACTGGTGTTCTTTCTAAGCCTTTTAAAGACATACGTCTTTTAATGTGCCCAAAATATCTTGATTTTTAAAAAAACAAAAGAGAATTGTATAGGTTAGTTACTTTTAAAAGGTGTTCTTAATCTATAGCTAAATAAAAGAGATATTATGAACCCTAATGAATATGATACATTTTTAATTTTTTATAAAAATAAAGAAACAAAGATACTTTTGTGTGACTATCGGCAATGTCAAAAAATATACAAATGCTGATTCTAAACTTATTTGGAGTGAGGAAGGAGGAACTTTTGATTGCTGTGTTAAAGCTAGAAACTCATTTATTTCGATCTTGAACCAGAATCTTTTTTTGGTTTGAGTATTTTTGTTTTTTACTATAAAGTACATTAGAAACAATGGGTGGGATTTGAGTAAGTTCTGTATGTTAAATAATAGTACTACATCGTGATAATTCTCCTGACTTTATTATAACATTATAATCTAAGAAAATGTCCTTGTGATAAGAAAGAAAGCCCAAAATAAGGATAAAAGGAGCTGGATGTTCACAACATATCCTCAATCAATTCAGAAAAAAATTATATATGTATGGAAGGTGCAGTCAGTCAGTAAAAAAAAAGACACAAGGAAAAATCAAACAATTTATTAAATGCAACATTATTGGAAATCCTTAAACAAATTAAGAGAATTCTTTGTACCATTTTTGCAACTTTTTGTACATCTAACAATATTTTAGAATAAAAGTTGAAAAAGTAATAACATGCATAACTGCTCTCAAGGTATTTCCAGGAACATATCCTGAGATTGGGATGGGAACATTTCCTTTTGGTCACAGTATTATTAACAGGATGCCACCATCAGATAATCATTACAGAAATCATTAAGCAGCCAAGAGCTATTTCCACTGTGTTCTTCCTCTGAAAGCAAGAAGTTAAAATGACAAACACGACTCATCACCCCGAGGTGGTTTTAAAGAAAATGGACCATAATAGTTTTAGAAAGAATTATCTGGAAAGGAAAATACGCTTCACTTGGCCTCTCATATGGCATCTGTATCAGACAAGTTGATCTTATTAAAGATAATTGAAATGGGATTTTATAGCATATTTTAAAAAGAATTTCAAGAACCCTAAATAAATTGAAATGAAGCCGATTCCCCCAGATACAAGCTGGGAGTAATTTTTTAAAAAAACTTTATTGAAGACATTTTTGAATTAGGTCAGAGTTTAGTGCAGATTAACTTTTTCTTATGACCTTACTTTTTATCAAGGACAGCCAGGAAGCACTACACTAAATTTCATGGTGGACGGCAGAGAGTACAGGATGGTAAGTTCTACCAAATTGCTCATGAAATTACCCACTGAAAACTGAATGTTGAAGAGTCGAAACAGTCACTTGTAGACACACTTCTCTCTGCTACCACTTGCCTGCCTGCCTGGATATTGGTTTACTTATACAAACAATGAATGAGATATACAGGAAATGCAACTACAATACTTAGCTGGTAACTTGGGCAAATCAATTTGTTTCTCTGAATGTCAATTTCTTAAGATGTAAACAGAGATAGAAAGAGGAAAAAATTAGTTTGTATCAAGCTTGTTTTCTCCTCTAAAAATACTCATCAGGATTTTCCAAAGAACCTCAAAAGATGGGTATAATGTTGCTCTTTGGTATCTATGAAGAAATAGTTCCAGGACCCTCTTTAAATTTCAAAATCCACAGATACTCAAGTGTCTTTTATTAAAAGGCATAGATTCATAATATAACCTACCCACATCCTCTAGCATACTTTATATTTCTTCTAGATGATTCATAATACCAAAGCAATGTACATGTTATGTAAATAGTTGTTATACTGTATTATTTAGGGAATCACCTCACAAAAGGAAATTTGGCAGTATGGAGATCTCTCAAAAGACTAGAAATAAATATCCTCTTTGATCCAGCGACACCCCTCCTGGGAATATATCCAAAAGGGGCCAAAATAACACATAACAGAGGTATATATACACCCATGTTCATAGCAGCACAACTAACAATAGCAAAAATATGGAAGTCACCAAAATACCCATCAGCAGACCAGTGGATACACAAACTGTGGTACTTATACACAATGGAGTACTATGCATCTATAAAGTCCAACAGTGTGGAGGCTTTTATGGGCAAATGGAAGAAACTTGAGAACATCATGCTTAGTGAAGTGAGTCAGAAGCAGAAGGTGAAACATCAAATGATCTCTCTGATATGAGAGTCCCAGATCACAACTCTTATGGAACTTAAAAGGAAAAACAAAGTGAAACAGGCGGGTAGGGAGGGGAGGGAGGACGAGAGGAGTGGGTAGGGGGAGAGATAAAAGGAGAGTGGGAAAGTCCTTGTCACCTTGACAAGATACGTAGGTGCACAAATTACTCAACTTCATTGCAAACCTTAAATTTTGCACTTATACATATCAATAAAATGGGGGGAAAAGGAAATTTGTACATTTTTAGTATAGATGCATTTTTAAATATTTTTAATCTGTAGTTTGCTGACTCCACATAAGCAGAACCCATGGACATGGAGGGCTAAAGAAAAGGACAAGGAGAGAGATCTATTTTAAGAAACTAGCTCACGGAATTATGGAGTCCAAGTCTGAACTCTTCAGGGCAGGCTAGATACCTCAGGAAGAGCTGCAATTCAAGTTGAAAGACTGACTTGTTAACCCAATACTTTCAAGGTCAAGTCTTATGATGGTTACCTTCTCATGAAATCTGAGACTGACCCATACTACAAGGATTATATCTGTTTCATTCAGTCTATTGATTTAAATACTAACTTACTCAAGAAAAACACCTTCAGAGAAATATTCAGAACGATGTTTAACCAAGTATCCAGATGCTAGGGGACAGCCATGTGAATTTCACATTAGCCACCACCATATTTTACATTCTCAGGATCATTACTTTAAAAGCCTAAAAGTCAAAAACAGGGAGAGAAGCATTTTGACGCAGCTTTTATCACAGAAAGGCCTGAACTCCACTACACCTACTGGGGAAACTTTGTTGTTTTTCAACAACTGACATCTTCTTTTGGCTATGTTTGGGCCACCACAGCATGGAGTAAAGGTCGACCTTAAATAGCAATTTCCGTTAACGTCAGGGCATGTCGTAAGGTGGCCTCGAGGAATAACACCGAATCCTATCATTGATTCCATCTCACACCTTCCAAGAACAGCCCTGGCCTAGGTCTCAGCACGTAGACCAGGGAGAACAGGCAGAAGCCTGAGATCTGTGTGCTTTCTGCACAGAACTGCACTGGCTTCCCCAGCAGCAATTCCAACTCATCATTTCAATGTTATGATATTGAATTTAGAATAAGAATAAGGCACATCGGTACACTCGTTGCATTATGGAAACTTGTTTTCCTCAATAAAAAAGCATTAAGTAGGAATAATATTAATTTTAAAATGAATCATTTGAAGAAGCAAAAGAGTAATAACAATGTCATATCAACATTGTACCACTAAAAAATAAAATATAGATCTCTTTTATTTATCATTTGGATATTTCTGTTCCATGAAGCCTAATGTCATAGGCTAGGAAAACAACTATAAAGCAAATAGCAATCAGGGCTTCACAAGTATTCTCTCATTATTGCAGAATAACTGGCAAGACCGATTTTAACATGACAATGTCCAAAGAAAAATTATAAGTGAACTAGAAGGTTGTGATTCAAGAAAATAGCACCTGCAACTGTGTATTTAATTCTTAGCCCTCCTATCATTTAGGAACTGAGAAATTTGACACAGAAAGGCACATAGTCTGATGAGACTCGGTGAAGACAGAAAGGTTGGTCTGGAGCTGCCCCCAGACATACACCTTACCCATGAGCTGTTAGCAGCTCTGACTCTAAGTGCTGGAATGAGCTTTGTGAGTGGAGTACTGCCCAGTCTCTTTCAACAGCTCATACCCCTCACTCCCCAGAAACAGTAAAAGCGAGTCCCTGTAGTGAGCTTGAAGCTTCCCATCCAGTGTTTTGGTAAATGATGGTTACCTTCAAAGTCTGACTATTCTATATTCTGCCCCTTTCCGAGCAGTCTGCATGAAGAGGCAAAACTCACATTTCCAAAATCCTTTTTTTTTTCTATGCATCCGCTTTCCATAAGCTAAATAAGATGCAATATTACAACCATGCTTCAAACATGAATAAAGATTATTTGTCTTCAGGGTCACAGGCAAAATAAAAATTTTTATGACAAATAATAACAGAGTATGAAAAAGTTCTTGAAATCAATGAAACACAAAATGACTAGCATCACTGCCAAGCACACTCAGGACAAGGGGGACGAGAGCCGGTGCCACCAACATTCTATGCATGAGATTTGCCAGATGATTGGTTGATCACGGGCCTGGGAGACGTTAAACCACTGCTACCCCAGGCCTGATGCACTAGGAGGGTATCCCACAGCTCCAGAGCCCAGTGATTTTGCCATCCCCTAAAAGACTAGAAGTCGCCCAAGTCTTCCAGTGGTGTCCTTGTTCTCACTTTGATTTCTTTGAAATACAATGTTCCATTTATGATGGTCGGCCTTCCGTCACTACAACAAACGCCTGAGATAAGCAAGTTTTAAAGAGATTTGTGGACTGGAAGATTAGCACAGTGGTTAAAGCACTTGCCTAGCAAGCACAAGGTCCTGGGTTTGATTCTCCAGTACCACATAAGCTGAGCATGGTGGTACACATCTGTAACACCAGCACTCAGGAGGCTGAGGCAGGAGAATTGCCATGAGTTCAAGGGTAGCTTGAGCTACATAGTGAGTTCAGGACCAGCCTGAACTAAATGAGACCCTGCCTCATAATACAAAAAGAGAGAGAGAGAGACAGACAGAGAGAGAGAGAGAGAGAGAGAAGTTGTTTGGCTCGGAGTTTTTAGAGTCTATGGTCAGCTGGTCCCATTGTTCTTGGCAGCACATCATGGCAGATCACATAAGCCAGAGCAAAGCCACTTACCTAACGGCCAGAACATAAAAGAAAACAAGAGACCTGAGTCCCAACATCATCATCAAGAACATACATTCCAATGACCTAATTTCCTCTCGGTAGGCCGCACTACTTAAATGTTCCACAGATCCCAACAGGGCCACACTGGGGATCATGTAACTAACACATGGGACTTTGGGAGATATTTAAACTTTAACAGAAAATTAAAATTTTCTCCATAAACTAGAGACTCTTGTTTTACCATTTTGTAGCGATATCAAGAAGGACTGTATAGTCATATATGTCGCCATACATGGAGTTGGGCTAATTAAAGAAGACAAAATCTCTGGGAATGCACAGCATTGTGATAGTGGCACAGGAAACATTACCTCATTCCTGAACTACAATCAGTCTTCAAAAAATATATAAAAGGGTTTCCTTTGAAATAAAAGACTCTTAAGCTTCATGAGAAGCACTCCTCACCCCTCTGCTGAGGTTGGCACAGGACACTACTCCACAATTTTGATTCAAAATTAATTTCAGATAAGCACATGCCAGACCTCCGAGGATGCATGAATTCCATTTGGACCAGTAAGAAGTGTTCAGAGGGTAATGACTTTACCTAATCATTCTGGCTCTTAGTAAATATAAATAGCCATAAAAATTTCAGATCCCATCAAACAAGATGCCCAGACAGTCTCCTCTACATTCAAAGAAAGGGAATGGTCATTCGTGTCCTTTAATTCCTGCTTCCATGGGAAGTAAAAGCAACAAAAGTGAGCTAGCTACAAGCTCGTGCGGAATTATGATCAAAGGTAATGTGGTGTCACAACATAGTTGTTTCAGGTACACAGATTTTTCAGTGACTTAAAAAGACAATGATGTCTGTAATTATTATTAATTATGGGGTCCTTGACAAGGCAGGCATTCAGCCGTGTATTAAACACGTCTCCTCCCTGGTAGGTTTACAGTCTATAAAATATGTTAATCTAACTTTTCCAGCGCTCACTTTCCCAGGCCCTCCTTCTGCCTCTTCCTTCTCCTTTATTCCCCCTCTCCTTCTCTCATATATATAGATACAGAACATATATATGTATATATACATATATATATATTCATAAAAAACTGTCAAGCCTCCTACATGCGAAGTGCATCTGTCTCTGTTCTCTCCACTTTCTCAAATAGCTCTGCCCTTTCCTCTTGACATTTCCTTTTTTCTTTCTCCTTTTTTCAATACCCTACTCCCTCTCTCCTCAAGACTTCCCTCCCCTTTCTTTGCAGCCCAAGTTCCTATTTTCCACATCTATCTTTGTTTTATTGTCTAATATTTGAACACTTGAAGAACTTTTTTACAGCATTTCTACTGCAAACACTTTGAGTCATAGAACCTGCCCTTTATTTCTTCCTTAATTCAGCGTCGTGTTGAGATCAGCACCGAGTTTATGCAATCAAATCACCTTCTGCTGAGCTCTGACAGCTCTTTTCATGGACTAATAGACTGCAGGGAAAAGTTCCATATGCACTCAGGAATATTTTAGAACTTGGGAGCTCCAAGGACAGAAGTGATCTGCCAGAATAATGAAGAATACGTAAATAAACAGGACTGGGGAAAGATACTTTTATTAGAAAAGTCTCTCTGACTAGCAGAAAACTTAAAAAAAAAAAAAAAACATTATGAGAAATCAGCCAGAAGAAATTAGGAGCCACGAAACTGGAGATAGAGTGCAATTAAACGTGAAGGCAGCCAAGGCAAGGATACAATCCGGAAGGCCAAGCGATAAAATGCAGAGCAAGCACGGAGCCACCGCCGTCGATACTGCTCCGTGGGAACCGAATCTCGGCCTAACAACCACATCACACCCATTTGAAGGTACTGCCTCTCACAGAAGCCGCAAGCAGCCGCAGCAGTTCCCCTGGCTGCGCATGCCAGTGGCCTAGCACCCGCGCGTCCTCGGAGCCACAGGTTGTTGCTTCAGCCAAGCGGGTGGGCAGCAGACAAGCCACTTGCCCAACGTCCTGCAAGCTCCAAAAATGCAAATAATCCAGGTGACACTAAAGAGAGGCAGAGCAGGTGAAGGCCAACGGGGGCATAGGCACACCTCCAGGAAAGGACCTGAATGGCTCCCACTGTGTTCCACGTTAGATTGGAAAGTCTTGCTCTGAAGAGGAAACAAATGCGTTGCAATGAGAAGCAGGAAGCGACGCGGAGAGAAGGGCTGGAAGGAACTAGAGTCACTAACGCAGTTAGGAAGGAGGAAGAAGTAGGAACTACACAAGCGTCTGAAACCGAGAGCAAGGGACAATGCCTCCACCAGAACCCAGGAACATTTATTCAGACAGTGATTTTTTTTGGGGGGGAGGGCCTTGGGTTTTGTCTGTTTTTCTTATCTTCACATCACTGTGGCTGTTACATTTTTCTGGAAAATTTTTCTTTAAAAAATAATCTATATTATGTATGTTATCCAAGTAAAATTTGAAGTATGTGCTGTTCACTCAATCCTATAACCTGCTGGCAGGTTCCAAGGCTGCGCACCTTGCCTGGGTCAAAGGAGGCAGAGGCAGCAACACAGTCTTTGAGGATTGTATCTGGGTAGCACAGGCCTGTACTCCTATGATTCTGGGAGAGTGAGGCAGGAAGATTGCAAGTTTAAGCTCAGTTCAGGCAACTGAGCAAGACTCTATCTCAAATAAATAAATAAATAAATAAATAAGGGCCAGAGATGTAGTACAGGGTGAAGGCCTTGGACTCCGGGCCAGTACCTAGCCACACTTTGTCCTGCCCTACACACAAAGTTTTAAATAGAAACTCAAAAAAATAACCTTTTTTTTCTTTCCTATTATCATTCCCTACAGTATCATTTGTTTCCAACATGCTGCATTTTACTTACGTTCTTAACAGAGATGTCAAGTCCATTGTAAGCTACAGGTAGAGATGCAAGACACATACACTTCAGAGAATGAAATCCATTCGTTTGGGATGCAGCCCCTGAACCAAGGGAAAGCGCACAGATGGAAACCTGCCCCCTGCGTTGGCTCTGACGCATGTGGGGAACAAGCTGGAAATTTGGGTTAGGTCATTGAACCATGCCTACTTTGTAAAGTATATGTCATAAAATATGCTGGTAATAGGAAAGAACAATTTTCAGTGATAAATACCCTGATTTTAAGAACTTCCCACCATTTGTCAGACACGTCAAACGAAACATTAAATAAGAAACTACTCTGGAAGATCTAAAAGGTGTGCCATATTTTACATGAGAACTTAGTCTAAGTGTTTTATGCCACCACAGATTTTGTGGCATAGGAGACTGGGGATGAGGGATCCAGGAATCCAGAGCCTTCACACTAAGATACATCCTCAGGCCTTTTTTATTTTTAATTTTGGATAGGGTCTTTCTGGGTGAGTATGTTGCCCAGGCTGGGCTTGGCGTGATCCTCTTGCCTCAATATCTCACATTGCTGAGATTACAGGCATGATTTACCACATCCAGGTCAGCCATAGATCATGAATGTTGGTAGAAAAGATATCTACTTGTATTAAGCTTTGTGTCATCAGTTTTTGGTAGGAACACTTGCAAAACATCCCGCCTTAATTTCGAAGCATTCATTATTACCTGAAAAACACTATATATTTTTTTTCAAATGGTTTGGCAGTCTAGATAAGAAGATAAAATTCTCCTCTCATTGTAATGGATGGAAAATAGAAAGAGATAACAGTAAAATCACAGACTTTGCAATGCTGGAAAGTTTTAGAACCAAAATCAAATATACTTTAAGGTTTCAATTTTGTCTCAAATTTGAAATTCAAAATTTAAGTTCAAATGTCTGAAACTACAACCTTTTATTGTCCAAATTCTATAGCAAATTGGTATTTTTTCCTTACAAACCCTAGAAAATTTTGTTTGGTTCTAGAAAATCAACTGTATAACTTGGGAAGATTTTCCTTAGACAACAGTTTTGTAGACCAGATATGGTTTTTTTTAAGAAGTCAGAAGATTAGAAATTGTGTGTTCTCTTAGCACAGGTTGTGGTATCACTAACACAGTCAAGTTCAACGAATGCCCTTGTCAGAGACAAGCCTACTATAGTGTCTACCTTGCTTGCTTAGAATTAGTTTTGATATCAAACAAGATATGTGTAAATATTTTATAAACTGAAATGTCAA
The DNA here is from genome assembly GCA_004027205.1 of Ctenodactylus gundi. NCBI lineage: Eukaryota > Metazoa > Chordata > Mammalia > Rodentia > Ctenodactylidae > Ctenodactylus > Ctenodactylus gundi. The sequence goes on from PVKB01000036.1 coordinate 908,414, forward strand.
AGAGAAACCAGGAGACTGTTTTATCAATATGCTTGAATAAAGATCTTTCAAGTTTCAGTAAAATGCCCCGTAAGAGGGAATCAATGGCTGATCTCCCTAGGAGAGAAGTTGTGCAGCCTGGACGAATAGCAGGAAGAAAAGTGATCATCGCTGCCAATGTTCACTGCTTACGTAACATCTGGAGAGGACTTAGGGATGCAGATTCTAGCTTCTTCTGTCTGAAAAACAGACAATGAAAAAGCGGCACATAACATATTGAATATTTGTACCCCCCCCCAATCCATATGGTAAATCCTAACCCACAAGATGATGGTAGAAGGAAGAACATCCTTTAGGAATTGACTAAGTCATGGAAGAGGAGCCATCACCAATGAAATGAGTTCCCTCATAACAAAGTCCCAGTAGCTCCCTTGTTCCTCCTGTCATCTTAGGTTACAAGGAAAACATACTCTTCTGTGAATCAGGAAGCAGGCCTCACTACCAGTGTCTTGCATATGGACTCTCAGCCCCCAGACCTGTGACAAGTAAGCACCTGCGGTGTACAAGCCACCAGACTACAGGATTTCACTATGGCCCTCTGAACGTGCTGAGATCATTCGCCTTCCTGCAGAAACAGGAAAAAGACAGTCAGATGAAAATCACTTGGAGGAAGGAGGTTTCAATTGGTTAAGAAACTGACCGCAAACAGCTCTGATGGTTCTTAAGTCCAATATTTTGTATTTTTTAACATAGAAGACAGTAATCTTAAGAGGAAAGCTGCCCTGACATCAGGTCTCTAGGAAAGAGATTCATGTGGTATTAATGAAGCACACACAGTCCCCCCTCAACAGGAGCCTCTCTACTCACTGGGAGACTGAGTGTTTTTCATGTACATAAATCTGCAAGGGTGACCAACAGTCACAAGATCTACCCCTTAAAGGGGCATTCAATACCTTCCTCTCCCTCATCTTCAGAAAACCATTTTCCTGGGCAGCTACTCCTCGCCTCTCAGAAGTCTTTCCCTCTTATTCTATGAGAACTCCTTCCTGGTCATACATGGCCTCCACTACTGAGAATATAAAAAGGATTAGTAAAAGGATACCTCTTATTTATTCACAGCCGCCTCAGCATGAAAAACAGCGGTGACTTCATCCCATACAGACATCCACATATATTAAAATACCAGTGATTTTCAATCATGAGATTTCTAGTTGCTTTAAGTAGAACATTATAACTGAGAAAAGAGATATATACAGATAGCCTTAAGCATTTCTATGCTATCTGGCTAAGGACTAAAAAGGCCAGAGAGAAAGTCTTTCAGAAAGAAAAGAGTCCCCACATAGAACCCACTTCTAGCTGTCTCAATTTTGTGTTGATTGAAAAGCAGTAGACCTCATGTGAAGGCTGTGTGCCGTCTGCTGTCCTGTCTGGCAGCCAACATGCAGCCCAGAAGGGCGCCCAAGGGACATTCTTCCCCGTATGCTCATCTTGGGAGCATTGCTCCAAATGCGGCATCCCTCCCTTGCCAGGGGTTGTTGAGAAATCCTTGCCAGCTCCTCTCTTGCCACAACGTGAAGAACACCAGGTTCATATATGGAGCTAGTTCTTACAGAAATCTGCAAGTGCTTGCAGCAAGTATCACAAACATGCACACCCTGCAACAAGCCTTCAGTTGCATGGCTTAGGCTTTTCCTTGTAACAGCATATTGTTAAAGGAGAATATTAAGAGTAGGTAACGCTCAGGAGGCTGAGGCAGGAGGATTGCCATGCCAAGGCTAGCCTGGACTACACAGTGAGTTCAGGACCAGCTTGGGCTACACCCTGCCTCAAAAAAAAAGTAGATAAATGCATAGAGTCCCTGCAGAGGACAACTAGAAATCAGGAGCAACTGCTAATGGAAAACGGGGTATTCCTTCAGGATGCTACAGCATATAAGACCGGATGGATTATGCACAACTGCGAACACACTAAATGCTGTAGGATCTTTGCCTTTAAAATAGTTAATTTTATGTTAATTTTTGTTATGTAACTACCACTAAAATCCTACATTATAATAAAATTGATGATGATTCTAAAAAGGAAAAGCTATGTTCACCAGAAAAAAAAAATCAACCTCCAGCCAATAAGGAAAATCAATGTTTTGTTTTCTGTATTCCTCACTGGGAAACTGTCCTAGTCACACTCGGGGGCATATGAAATCATCTTCCTAAGCGGGACAGCTCTGGCCCGGCCCTCAGTTAGTCAGCAACGACTGTTTCTCTGGGGCCAGGTTGTTGGCATTTAGCATCTCCCTTCCTTTTGAAGTTCAGAAAATAATAGAAATATTGTCTTCCATTTTCAGACTTGTCACAACTCTCATAGAAAGTTTTCCACGAAGAGGTTTTTGTCCAATGTACTGACTGAAGTATGTCCAATTGTTATTGATACACTTTTCTGCAGAATGACTTACGAAATGATTTTTATCTACATGATTCAAGAAACAAAACTTCCTTAGAATTTATTCAGTCTGCTTTAGATAACAGCTAACTTCTAAGCACAGACATTTCCCTAGGTAGGGAATCACCTCAAGGGATTTCGCAGCGTTACCTGGTGTATTAGGGTTTTCTGAAGAAATACAACTGAGAGAAACAGAACTGAAATAGAATCAGTAGAATATGTGAAGATAATAAAAGGAGATTTATTATGAGAATTGTCTCCTGTAATCATGAAGTCCAAGAAATCCCACCACACACTATTAACAAGGTGGAGGACCAGGGAAGCATATATGGTATAATTCAGTGTGACAACCAGCGTGGCCAAGTGGTGCAACTCCCAGAAATAGAATCCAGAGATGGGAACTCTCAAGGTCAAAGTCCTGAGAGTCAGGAGTTCTTATTGCTGAAGCTAGAAACTGAGCACCCCAGCTCCGGAAGAGGAAAAGAGTTGCTTCTTCCATGCCTTTTTCTCTATTTGGGCCTTCAAAATATTAGATAATGCCCTCCTTTGTCAATAAAAGTCATCTTTTCTCAGTATACTGTCCATTTTAATCACTTCTAGAAATACCCTCACAGAAATAATGTTTAACGAACATTCTAGGCATCTCTTATCCCAGTGAAATTGATGCATAAAATAAAATGTATACACACACATATGTACACATACCCTCACATGCACATGTGTCAAAGAATTGGCTCCTGCAGTTATAGAAATTGAGAAATTCCAAGCCAGGCAATCAGCAAGCTAAAGATTCAGAAAAGCCAGTGGTACAGTTGCAGTCAGAAATTCTATAGCTGTCTGTTCAAGGCTGCCAGGTATCCCTTTGTCCTCAGGCTTTTTGTTCTACTTGGGTCAGCGGTTGACGACATGTGACCACTCATGTCACGGAGGACGGTCTGCCTTTGGGACTCCACCAATTCCAATGTTAATCTCCTTCTGAAACACCATCATACACACCTGCAATAACCCCTGACCAAATGTCTGTGTACTCTGTGGTCTGGTCAAGTTGACACAGAAAATTTACATCTCACCTGGTTACAGAACTTTATACTGAACATCATCTGCCCCATATCTCCCAACTCAGGGTCTTACAAAACAAGCACAAACTCAAGTATTGTTAAAGAAAAATGCAGACCATTTTTCTTCATGTTTGTTATTTAGAAATGTATCCAATAAGAAATATTCAAGTAGTTCCCAAGCCAAATGATCCATTTAAAATCAATTACATTATCAGCCTTGAATGCCACGTATGAGTGCTTACAAAAATGAAAATAAGAAAGTGCAAGAAGGAAGTTCCTGCCAGCGTAAGACATCTACTTCTTTAATAATTTTTCAGATCGATGGAAATGTCCAAAGATGAGCATAGAATGAATTAAGAACTGATACGAAAGTAAACAGAAGTAACATGGGCTGAGAATTTTTGTCATGATGTGTTAATCAATATAATTGGAAGAAAAATGTTCTATACCGATAAAGACAAGTGTCTACTAAGTCATTTTCTTATTTGAGTGACAAAAGAGTTTTAAATATAAATTTTGGAGTAAAACAATGTGACTGAAGATGACATCCTTACAACACTCAGGAAAGCTTTTACATCTTTATCAGTTTCTTCTTGTATAAAATGAGGAAGGCAGAAGTTGCTTCATAGGGTGACTATGTCAACTAACCAAAGTGTGATTCAACATGGAAAATGTGCAAGAAACATCCGCCATCTTGAAACTGTGTGAATATTTGAAAATGTACCATACACGTACTTAAATAGTTTTCTTTGAAGATTCAAGATTTTAACATTTCAGGTGGGCTATGAGATAGCAGACCAAAACCACAAACAGGGCTCCATTGTGAGAAGATCCAACAAAGATCTCAATTTGATGATCTCAGGTCACAGAATTTATAGGGCAATGTGGCCAAAGGGAGCAAAGACAGACAGAGCCTGTCCCTGTGGATCCCAGTGTCTCCAGCAGGAAGCAGCCTGAGTCACTCGCTGCACTGCCCACAGAAAGAGGGTTTTCACACATCTCAGAAGCAAGCCCTTTCTGCTGTGGATAAAGGAGAAAACATAGTTGAATATGCATCTAGGCCATTAGTCGAAATAACGGCCAACAATCTTTCTCCAGATCCTTGAGCCAAGCTGATCACCAGTCAGAGAGAGAGCAGACCCATTCCCAGGGTCTCTAAGTTCCTTCTGAGTCTCTAGTTCACCTGAGTCCTGGAAAGCCAGTGCCCCCAAGGTCCAGCTCCTTATTTCACCTAATGTTCTTCTATCCCAGCGTTCTGATAGGAAGTACGGTCCAAGGACCCAAATCCATTATCCTCTAGTGACCACCTTCAATGTGTCAACTTAAAATTAGCAACAGAGAGGCCAGCTCTCCAGAGGAAACACCCAGAAGGAACGGCACAGGACTGAAATCAGATACACACATGCTTCAGTACAACAGAGGTGTGTCCAAGGGATGAGGGCGAATGGAAAGTTTTTAGAGACTGAAAAAGAGAACATTGACTGTTTTTGCAACACAGACCACTAACTATACAGGCTTGTGGCAGCAGTTGGCATTACATCACTGTGGAAACCACCTTTGTTAGGAACATGTCTTTATACAAGTTACTTATGGGGGTGATATAGTTTTGAGGAATTCCATGCCTAGTTTCCATAGGTAGGCAGACATGTATGAGGCCCGTCCTCGTGGTCTTCTGCCTCCATCTTCATACTGACGACTTTACAAATACAAATTTAACCTTCCTTATACTCCTAAGCCCTGACAGCGTCACTTTAATGAGGCAAGCTTCCAACCCTCTGTATGGCTGGAACAGGCTGCTGGCACAAGTACAGAGAGGTAATATCCAGAGAAAAGATGGAAGACGCATTGGGAGCCGGCTGCTGCCTGGCTGTTTTAATTTTATCTCCTCCTCTCACCTGCCCTGATACCTGAAGGACCCCGGAACAGAAAATTATCTGAGGAAAGACAATGCTTTCACTATTGTTGTTAAAATTCATATTCCAAGAAAAAGAGCCTCTCAAGTTTTGAGAGTCACTTATAACACAATCTGAAAGAAAAAAAACAGCAAGTTTTAGGAGTCACGGAATAAAGGCAAAAACAAGCAGCAGGTTCTTGACCAGCTACTCATCCAGAGGAGGAGCCCCCTGAAAGGCAAGCCAACGGGGTAGCCAGGAAGCACACAGGGCGAGCTGGAGGGGGAAGGGCGCTCCAACAGAGAACGCTGAGGTCTGACAAACAGCTTTCTCCTTGTTGGCTCTTCCTGTTCCGCCCCGAGCAGAACACACCCTACGATCACAAGAGAGAATAACACTGTCTTTGTAAAGAACCACGACTAGAAAAATTAATAATGTCCTACGAGGTTAGTTCATAAACAATCAGACGTTTTATGACATGAAGGGAAGGGTGATAATAGCTTTTAATTGCTACATAAATTTTAAATGGCTCTTCAACTCTCCTCATAGCTGCAAAGCATTGACTCGTGTTATTGGCCCTCACACATGCACAGCTGGCCTCCTCCATTCCACCTTCCTGGGTGTGCCTCTCTGTACTATGTGCGTAAATGAAGTCATAATGTATTTACACTCAAATTTTCCTATGAACTTTCTCCCACCTAAGAAGCTCACATGCTGGTAAGATTTGAAGATAATGCTATGCCCTTCTCTCCCACCATCTATCCCCTCTGTCTCCATGATGGAATTAATCACGAATCTGAGATGTTAGTATATCAATAACTACAGATTCAGGTAGTGACACATCAAGCGGAAGGCTCTGAGATTTTTGAAGAGATACTTCCTTTCAGCAATCTCTGTGATTTAGAGCAGCACCTCTCAAACATTAATGTGCACACGAATCACCTGGGGATCTTGTTAAAATTCAGTTTCTGATTCAGTAGTTCTGCATCTCTAACATGTTCCCTGGTGAGGCTGGTGCTGCCAGGCTGCACGTACACCCCGAAGCAGCAAGGATTTGAGAACAAACACGTGAAGGCAGATAGTGGCAGTTTGCAGGTAGAGCCCCAGCTCTAACATTAATAATGCTTCAAAGAAACACACTAGAGTTAGGAAATCCTTCGTGATCATCAATAAGCATGTGCACATTCTTGAGATTCCCTAAGGAAGGTCACCAGCAGAGAGAGGACCCTTCTGATAACTTCCAGTTCTCAGGTTAATATATACTTCTTCAAGGTAAAATCCTAGATATAATTTCTAACATGTGAAACTTATCAGAACCTTTCTGAAATTTACAGAATTTGTCCTTACTTGACCACAAGAATTTTCTTCTTTATATTCCTAAGGAACAGACTAAACTTACGGTAGTTACTAGAGTTTCATTTCTGTCAAGATATTTTGCACACAGTGGTAGTGATCAGGACATAGAAAAGAAGAAATTTCTCATAGAGACTACTTTAAAAGAAATGAATTAAAAAGATGTTATCTAATTTTATACGTTAGTCTCACTAATGAGAAAATGGATAGTAGTTTAGTTTGGTCTCCCTGAGGTCTCCTGCTCGTAAAGCTAATCACTGGAAAATCTGGGGCTAGAATCACAACCCCTATCTTCCCAATTCATTGTTTCATTGGTCTTCTTCTATGCTGTCGTTCCATTTTTAACTTAAACTTATTAAACATTTTCTAATTATAAAAATATAATTATATTATAATAATAAGTTACAGAAAGTGTGAAAGAAATAGGTTCTGACAGAGGTTTCACATCCTGAATGGCTTGCTTGAACGGGGAAGCCCGGTGTCCTCCTGCAGGACCACCTTGCCACCATTAACAGGTCAGTCATGGCAGTTCACAATTGAAGCCCCAGAACCAGAATTCTGGGGACACACGTTGTCACTTATGGGTCATCAGGGCTGGTAATAAGTGTTTTAAAGGACTAAATGCAGATGCAAACACATCTCATGTATCTCCCACAAATCGAACCTCCAAGGAAAGTAATTCGAAACAGGGATCAAAAATAAGATTTGTGGTATACAACACCAAAGGAGACTGACTACTAAGGATGTTATCTCCCAAATAGAAACAATTTGTTTGTATTCGTATCCCAAAGAATGGAGAATACGTCAAGAAACTTTCCATGGGGCCTAATTCTATGTTCCAAAGGATAACCAAAGGAAAATGAAACAACTCACTTCGTGCATCTGAAGTTTAACACAAATCTTTTATTTGATTTTTCTGCACTACATTATGGACAGTCTCTTTCAGTCCTAGAAATGCCTCCTTTATGTACCTTGTTGAGTACACAAAGAGAAGTCCAGTTCTAGATGACAATGACAGATAAAAAGATTAAAAGCACAGCCTTTATCCTGAAGATATTCACAGTCTGACCAGGAAGATACACATGTACACAGCAAGCACCTTAAAGGGTGGACCCTGGCGTGGTGTGGAATAATAGAGCCTTGACGTTCCAGAATGATCCTTAGCCCAGCGGCGAACATCACAGGCTCTGACGCTAGACTCTCTGTGTTCAAACTCTGGCTCCTCCACGCACTATCACTATCCACTCATATCACTATATGTGACCTTGAGCAGGTCACTAAGTTCTTTGTGCCCGTTTCTCCATTAAAAAAAAACTATGCATGTATAAAACCTGCTGACATACAGTTCTCGTAGGAGGACTTAATGATTTAATGTAAATACAGACTTCAAAATAGTCGTATCACAGAAGCGTAACTCATCTTAATTCTTATTCAGAAGAGAGACTATTGATTCTCAGTGTCTTCACCTGCAATATATTGTTCCCAAAACCTACATGGTAAGAGAACAAACCAGAGTAACTATTGTCCCATAGTTGACCTATTCCAGCTGTGTGTCACAGTCTTGGAAGAGTTGAGTAGCTCATCTCCACATGTGTCGGTAGCCTAAGAACAGCTTTCCTTGGGGGGTTGGGTCCATGTTTTCCCCTCAGTGATGGGTGCCATACCAGTGGCAGTAGCTGGACTGGTGTGTCTGCAACCCCTGAAAGCAGGCTCAGCCCAGTGGGTATCACCTGTTACCAGAAATGTTGGCAAGGACTGCGTGCTTCTCGCCTGCTTGATTTACAGTATGGGGGGGAAATGGAAGGGAGAAATATTAAAATAAAGTGCAATCATGTTTCTATTTAAAAATGGTTACTGCCAGCAGTATTGCAAAATAATGCTGGCCTGCAACCAGCAAGCTGCACCTGCACAAATTCCAGCTGTAGAATGCTGGAACCCTCACTGTGATTGCTCAATAATTCTCCTAGTTAGCACCACTGGCAAAATCTGGCAAATCTTAAATGCACACAAATACTCCCACATATTTACACACATACAGAGGCAATTTGAATCTCTTTGCCCTTATGTCCTTAAGACATTAAGTCATTCTGTTTGTCAGGAAAGCTTTCTTTTCTAACTACTTTTAGAAATTATTTTTTTCTTTTACTCTCTGATTTGAAACTGTACCTGGATCTATATCCAGCTCTATTGAGTATCCTCAATGCTACGAATATGGATTTATATCTTTAGTTTAACACATATACAATTTTAGACGAGCTTGTCTACTCTTAAGAATAGCCGTTAAGATGCCAAGCTTTAGATTTCATTTACGTGGTTATCCTCTGTCACTCTTCTGAGCAAGACCTGGTACAAAATGCAATAATAATAATGCCCTAACATTTAGTAAATTCACTGTCAATAGGACAGTTCATTCTGATGTGTAGATGAGATAGCACAGTGCTGGGACTGGAAGATCAGGCAAGAAACATCGGGCCACCACGTGGCTGCGTCGGCCTGCTGGCCTGCAGGGGGACGCCCTTGGAACCTCAGTTTAATCTTCGGCAAGTAGGAGTTACGGGGCCTGTCCTGCTTTGCATATAGGGTTTCTGTAAAAAAAAGTTTCATGAAACTACACATGAAAAGAAGTGACAACTGCACAGTTTTTCTCACGTGCCACTCAACTTAAACAGAGACTCATTTCAAAGCCCGTAAGAGCAACTCAGAAAAGAGGCAAAGTGTTGGCCTCCATTGTCCTTCTCTGTCATTGTCAATCTAAAATTACTTTCTCTTCCCAACAAATGTTCTCAAAATGCGTGTGAAGCACACGATACAAACATTCCGTGTCCTTGGTGACTTTGGCTTGAAGGTCTCGAGCGGTGGGAAGTGGAGGGAGGAGGTCTCCGAGACCACAGATTGTACCAGAAGAAAACTGGGGAGAGAAGAAGCCACAAAAGATCAAGAACAAGAAAAATGCACTAGGAAGACTGAGATTGATTTCAACCTCCCTAAACTGCTGTTTCTTCTTTTAAAGCTATAAAATCAGCTACTTAAAATATCTCTATTTATTTCCTATTGTTGTGTCCTCAAATAGATAAAAAGATAATTCTAATGAAATGTACTAAGCACAGTGGAAGAAAGGCACAAAGGAAAGATGTTTAATGTGGCTCATAGGAATCAGGAGAGGCTTTTTATAAGAGAAAATTCCTAAGCCAGAGGGTAATAAGACTCCTGTACCTGGTAGACATTCAGGAAAATGGCCGTCCCTAAGAAGCAGTCTCTTTCCAGCGGGAGCCAGTTCTTGTTTTCTCCGACCATCTTTGTGAAAATATTTCTTATAGCTCCTACAGACTTTTTTTAGTGCTCAGCCTCAGTGAGCACAAATACTTTTGTTCCACGTGCTAATTTAGTTACCTTAATCAAAAGTAAGTATTTTCGCATCTCTCTGTTAGAAAATTCGAAAGGGGGTAAAAGAAAAAAATCTCATTTGCTCTTCTCTCTCCCCACTCATTTGCTCTCTACACTAGATATCAGAGATCAAGTTTTCTGCCATAGATGACCAATAATTGACTGTTCAGAAGATCAAAACCTGAAGGAGACATGTCGAAAATGGTGTTGATACAGAAAGTTTGAACCTCTGTCATCTCACACAATTGAGTTGTTAAAATGAAGAAAACAAAAAAGCTTGCAAAATGAAGGGAATTCAATCCTTGCTGCTGCGATCGATCAGCCCCATCAGTCCATAGCTTCTTGCCCAAAGATGGATCACTATGCAGGGCCTCAGACTCCAGCTGGCGGCGAGGTGCGCACCCCACTGAGGTGGAAGCATGGACTCCTGGCAGGAAAGAGGGGAAGCAAACTCCCAACCCCGTCTGATCTCTCCTCCCTTCCCTGCTAGGACTCAAGGTTTCTACTTCTTCCAGGGCCCATATTTTAAAGGAAAGGCTAATGGGTTGCCTTGTCAGGAAAAGACCTCTGTCTTCATACTCCACTATAGTATGGAAGACCACCACAGAAAACCAACACACGCACCTAGTGCCTGAGCAGAGGTCAGAAAATCAGTGGACTGTATTTTAAGCTTAAGTCAGATAATGACCATTACCTTGCCCAGGTTTATTTAAACCTCCGTGCCTCTGTTTACTCCAGAGAAGAAATATCTTATTCCTTTCTAATAGAGAGGGTTGGCCTGAGAATTAGTATTCCAACACTATGTCCTGAAACTCCAAAAACATTTTTTAATAACCCTGTGCCTTCAAAATCTTCCTCAGGTGGTGGTTATTTTCGTCTCTGTTCTGTTTACAATTCTTGCACAGGTAGGTGGACCAAAAAACACACTGTACCTATACCAGGCCCACGTGCAATTAAACACCAAGTTCAGGGGTGTTTGCTTCCGTGGCTGCCAGACAACGAATTCTGAAAGAACACAAGAGACTTCAGCTCCCATCTCACCGCAGCCTCTGGCCTTTGCAATGAGCCCTGCTACCCGCTTCCAAATCAGTAATATAGCTTTCTTATTTCAGAAGGGATTCATCAGAAACTCATTAGTAAGGCTGCTGGTTTGACCCCAGTACCTGATTAGCAACTTGTTCCTAGGTATTGTAATCAGAATTTAATGTTTCAAAGATGACAAAAAGAATCTAAAAGAGAATTGAAATTTTGTTCTGATGTTCCCACTAGCATTCAATCCTTTTGAAAACATGTGAGTCTTCTCTATGTGCTCAGCCTGCTAACATATAACTAAGAGCCCAGGGAGTAAAATCCTGACAGTTCCTATTAAGGTAAAAATGAGGTTACAGAATTCATTTTCAAAGTTTCTTCCTACTTTATTTTTTTTTCGTAAAAAAAAAAAAAAAATTAAATCGGCACTACCAAATTTAATGACAAGACTACCCTGCTGAGTTCGGAGCCCAGAAAGCTATTGTTTCCCTGGTCTATGGGTTCTACCCCACTGTAATGTTCCTTATAACGCCACTAATAACCAACCATCAGCCATAAATGCCTTGTCATCTCATTGTTGCACACAGCACTCGCTGGAGCCATGATACTGACAAATGAACCTGCGTAATCACTTTGGAGTTCTTTGTTGCATTTCACAGTGTGAAGATGGCTCCCTCTCAGCACGGCACCAAAACACAAACAAGAGCTGTCGCCAGTCCCCTCCACCCATCTCTTCTCCTTGCTGTCCCAGCTCCTCAGGGCTGCCCCTCCCCCACCCGCCCTCCTCTCAGCAAGGTGAAACGCCCCACATCCCTTTGATGTCCTTCTCCCATCGTTCTTTTGCCAAATGTATGTCAGAAAAAAGGGAAATCCAGAGGCAGGCATAGAAAGAGCACAAACTTTCTCCACTTTCTCATTCTGTTTTCCTTGAGGAAAAAAAATAAGCTCATTAAAATCCAGTTGGATCTGACATTTTTTCTTTTACCTTTTCAATCTTTTTATAGTTGCAAATCATTAACTATCAGCATGAATCTCAAAGGTCGCTCCTGCCATCTAGGAAACAGTGACACATTTGACAATAATACTTTTGAAGAGCCTGTCACATTCCCTTCCCAAACAAGTCTCATTAATGCTCAAACTGTATCTTTTCTCCCTGCCTCTTTTCTCCTGGTTTCTCTCTAATTAGCTTGTATTTTTATGCTCACTCGCTCCACAGTTTGAGCTTAAAAAAAAAAAAGAAGGGAGAGGTGGATGTCATTTCCCTGAACCCCAAGGCCAAGTTAATCAGCAGAATTAATGACTCCATTATCCATTAGACTGGCGGCAGTGGCGCTTAACTCCAAGCACCCAGTGTTTGCGGCCGACCATGTTTTCTCATTCTGCTCTGACAATTGTAAACTTTCGCTGCCTCACAGCTAAGTCTGAGGTTCAGCCTATCCCTGCCACGTTGCTTGCTTGCTTCAGGGTGTGAATCAGGAGGAGAGGTTGGGAGTGCAGCCGCCTCTGCAGTGTCCACGCTGAGAAAGAATCATGCCATCACATGAAGACAGATGAAAGAAAGTCACAAGGAAGCTTAAAGAATGAGCCCTAACCCAGAGTGGTCCCTGGGTGACTCACCACAATCAATAATCTCTTACCACTGAGTACTTCATAGTTGCAGAAAAACAAGAAATCCTCCCTACCTTTTACAATATCATGCTGGGGAAGTAAAGATAAATGGAGATTTAAGACAGCAGACAAGTTGATTTGGTACATTTTGAATAAACAAACACAACTGAGGGACGAATAATATTTGAAAATGTGTTTTCAATTGATGGAGGTTCAAAAACTGTCTGATACTGTAGTCAGCTTCCTCCTGAATAAACCTCAAGACATACCATTCTTTTATTCTAAAAGTTAACACTAACACAAAACCAATTAGGCACCGAATAAGGGTTCAAAATGCTTTTTCTAGAAGCATCTATCTGGAAACTATCAGTAGATTAGGCAGACCTACCTTTCAGAGTTCAACTACAGAAGTTCTTAGTTTAGTTTTTAATAATGTATCTATCTATAAAAAGGTAGAGAACATTAATACGGGTTTATTGGCCAACCAAAAAGATTTGCAAAGAAGACAAATATCAAGACCTTTCCAGAGAAAATATTGTCTTTCACTTTTCTTTGGTTAGAATACTACTTTCACTTAATATAAAAAGATTTTTGACACCACTTGGTAAATTATTTTCACTCAGAAAGATTAGCAGAAAGCCTTTCATTTAGGTGAAAATGTTGCCTTTGTTGTATCTGAAATGTCTTGAGTCAAAAAAGGAATACATGTGCTCAAGCCCTCTAGCCTTCCTCTATGTCTTTCTTCTCAATTTATTCTACAAAATCAACCAGAAAGGATGTTGGAAGAACAGTCATCTGAACATTGAGTTTATTCTTTTGCCACCTGTATTCACAGAGACAATGCCGTCCTTGTTAAGTGGGTTTTTCTTTTATAATTATGAAGGGAAATCCTCTGGGCATTGAAAAAAAAAGTAATTTAGAACTCAAACTTTCAAGAAAGAAAGGGGGGAAATGACATTTCAATGGCTATTAATGAGAGTTCTGTGTTACCAAAGGGCATTTGCAGTGACTGGAAAGAAAAGGAAGGATATTTGCAATGGTTGGAAAATAGTAGCATTGCTATCTTCAAATATCATTTAAACTAAAAGACATTCAATTTATCTTTGTTCCCGTCAGCAGGAGTGAAATAAAAGAATCCCAAGGATAAATGACGAATTTCATTTACACAGTAAAGGGTTCTCAAACACTTTATTTTGCGATTCAATGTTACACATTAAGCTGTGTCCCCAATCTGAAACCCAAGGAATAAAAATTTTAGTTCGAATCTTCCCGTGCCCTAGCACAGTGAAGGGGAGAAAGAGCTGGAAGAAGAGCAAAGCTTCCTGTGTTGTTTGTCTGTCTGTACACAGTAGTCGGGGCCTGAGCCTGCTCCTACCAAACAGGCATGAGGCACCAAGCACCTAGAGCACTACCCTGGAACTTCAAGCACTGCCTTATAACTTTAGACCACGACATGTAATTGCCCGCCAACTTTAAAGTACCCTGTCAAAATTACCTGTTACAATATAGAGACAAAGGGATCAAAACCACACACAAGGGGAACCCTCCATTGTTTAGGGCCTAGCCTCTGAATATGAATCCACTAGGTCCCAGTGCCAGCACTAATAAAGCTGATCCCAGCCTAAGCCTCAGTGTTCCATTTCTCTTGCAACAATACAAGGAATAATCAGTATAACAGCATCATGTTAGCTAGGTCAGAGTGTCAGGGAGCTTTCTATTACAGTAACAAATACCTGAGGTAATATGTTTATAAAGAGGAAAGATTTTGACTTACTGATTCTGAGGTTTCAACCCATGACCTGTCGTCCTGTGCTTTTGGGCCTATGCCAAATAGCACATTATAGTGGCAAAAATTCACCTCCAAAACACCAAGGAGAAAAGAGACGAAGCTATGGGGTCCACTATCTTTCTCAAGGACACATCCCCAGTGACCTAAGGTCTCCCCTAGGACTCACCTCTCAGGACTTCTACCAATAGCACTATGCTGGGGACCAATCATTAAACATACAAACCTTAGGGGAAACTTTAAGATACAAACTACAATACAGGTTAGTGAAAAACAGTTTATAAAAAATCATTACAAAGATGCCTACCACACAAAAAAATAATTTATAAGACATTCAAGAATTTACACACACATCCCTTGAGAGTTGTGTTTGTGTTTTTTTGTATGTTAATTCATTGTCACAAACACCCATTTTATTCTGTACCCTCTTTCTCTTGCTCTTATGCAGATAACACAATACCATGTAGACCTTGGGTGATTTCTGAAAGGCCTTTGTGCAAGATCATCTTCCTAATTTCTCTCACAGCATCCTCATCTATCACTCTGGTGTTCATGCACGTGTCGCTCTCCACCCTTTTGGGAGCTATTAGGGAGGGAACTGCATTGTCTCCAGTCATATCCAGGTACCCAGCTGAACACCTGATGGACAGATAGCCAGAACTATTTGCTGAACATACAAATGGGAGTAAACTGAGTCTATCAATATTCCTAAAACAGCAGTTGTAAATTTCGTTTTCCTTATGGTCTATTACAATGATCTCTATAATACCTACAATCTGCCTTTGAAGAAACCTAAGACATGTCTCTGAATGTATAAAAGTGTGGGAATGTTTTTACTTTAGTTTTAGATAAGCAAAGAAGTTGGAAAGAATATTTGCTTATGTCAGATATATTTCCTTCCTTATCTTTAAATTTTAATGCATTTAAATTTTCAAATTTTCTATAATATAAGGAAAGAAAATAGGCAACATTTTTAAATTCAGACTTTCCCAATTTCAAAAAAAAAAGGTCTTGTACTTAAACTCGTGACTCATGTGGTCTTACTTGAGAAAAGAGTGCTTTCAATCCTGACTGTGAATTATTTAGGGATGCTTTAAAAACATAGATACCCATCAACAGACCTGTGGATACACAAATTGTGGTATTTATACACAATGGAATACTATGCATCTATAAAGTCCAACAGCGTGGAAGCTTTTGCAGGCAAATGGAAGAAACTTAAGAACATCGTGCTTAGTGAAGTAAGTCAGAAGCAGAAGGTGAAACATCGAATGGTCTCTTTGATATGAGAGTCCCAGATCACAACTCTTACGGAAATTAAAACGAAAAGCAGAGTAAAACAGGGGGGGGTAGGATGGGGGAGGAGGGAGGGAGGGGAGGAGAAGGGACAGAAGGAGAGTGGGAAAGCCCTTGTCACCTTGACAAGATACATATGTGCACAAAATGCTCAACTCCAATGTAAACCTTAAATTTTGCACGTATACATATCAATGAAATAGGGAAAAATTAATATGAACAATAAAAAACAAACAAAAAACATTGCTATTCCAGGAAATTTCCAGAATGCTCTCTGAGAGGTAGAGGAGCGGTAGCTATCTGAGCTGTGCATGGCTACGTGCTCATGCTAACTCTGCAACACTGGCCCTAGGCCTGCTCACCAGCTGTAGTAAATGGTGAAAGAAATCACTTACTGTGATGCTTTAAGTACCAATGCCACCCAAAAAGAACTGAAATAGGGTTACAGGACACTGGTCTTTAAGTACCATTCTGATAGGAGTTCAATGAAGGAGAAAAGTTTAAACAGATGTCTCAAGCGTAAGCAGTCCTCTCTGATGCCAGAAAAGGGAATTCCACGTCAAAGGAGGAGAACAAGAAATTAAGAAAGGCAGAGCAAGTGGTGGTTTTGGATTCCCCATGGATAGACTTGAAATTTTTTTTGAGGAGGAGGAGGAGGAAGAGGAGAAAGAATGCAGAGAGAATGGAGAGGTAAAAATGTTGTGCATCAGTAACCTTAGAAGAGTTACGTAAGAGTGAGACAAGAAAACTTACTGCAAACGAATGTGATTTGTGACACACGTGAAGGGTAAGGTAGTGAGAAAATAGCCATAAAATGCTGCCCAGGCTGCTAGGGTACAGGAATGCAACTAAGAATTCATCAGATAGGACCTGGAAGAGTTCAGCAAATTAATTCTGTGTGTATGGGGTGCCAAGGCCATGGGGAATCCATCGTCCTAAAGTTAGATGTAAGACCTGAAATGAAAGGAGGATAATGTGAATGAAGACAATTCTAGAAGTGCGTATGGACAGAGGCGTAAAAGATGACCAGAAGATAACACAGGATGAAGGGGACCAAGAGCCAGGCCTGGAGCCAGAAGATACTACCATTGTGTCATCTCAGACGAACCAATCTTGACAACACAGCCACAGTCATCACCTTTCATCCTGATTAGATTGTCAAGAGCATAGATATCAAGTGTGTGTTAAGTAAAAACACACTAATGTATCATAGACCATACGAAAAGGGTCACCTAACCGTCAAATTAAAGACAAAACATTCCCGAAAACAGATTTTTCTCTCCTGATCAACTCTCTTTGCTGGACAAGCTCCTACCCAAGAGGAAGGCAGTAGAAGAGACTGGTGAAACGGATCAGGTAGAACTGGTGAACTTGGATTCAAGTCAGGAAAGATGGCACCATTAAAATGGAGAAGGCCATGAGGATGGAGAACATCATTCTAGAGGTGGGTTCAGTCTCAGACCTCTTAATGGGGCCAGGGAGTAACACTCATTGCTGGTGTTTTATATCCTGTGGCGAAAGAGTGAAGGGCCTTCAAAGGCTCATCACTTGCTATTGTTTTTGTTTCAATATTCAACAACCATAGTGTTTTATATGTTAAGTGAAGAATAAAAGCAAATATAAAAGCTCTAACTTTGATCTGTATGTATGATGACTATAATTTTCATAACTGGAAAAAGTACAGGGTCTTTCACAACTGTAAAAAGTACAGGGACCAAATAAATTTTCATAACTGTAAAAAGTACAGGGTCTTTTAGGCCAGACCTTGTAATGGATTTTAGCTGTATATGTCAACAAGCTTAGATGGAAATGCTAGGTATAATGACTTCAGTGTCTGCTCCTGCATTGTTAAGCTATGGATTAAAAGTCTGTATTTAACTGGCAATCAGAAAAAGAAGCAATTTGTTTAAAAGTGTTGGTCTGTCTAGTTATTTGCATTACGTGGGCCTCATTGTGGTGCCTCTGCATTCTGTTGCCTCAGCTGATACTTGAAGGTGGCATAAAATAGAATTTAGCCTGTGATACCAGTGAAAGAAATGATATAAACAATATCTTTTTAAAGAAATGTTTGTCATAATATGCTGCTTCTTAAGGGCTTGCACTTATACAATTGCATTCTCTTCTACTGTGTGCCACACACGCGTGCGCGCGCGCGCGCCCACACACACACACACACACACACACACACACACACACTTTTTCTAGCCCTACCCCCAAGATGATTTACTTGGCGTGGGGGGTTGGGGCCAGGCATTACTGTAAAGATTACTGTTAAGAGCACCATCCTCCAAGAAGATGGGGAGCAGAAATCTCAACTCTAACGTCTTTTTATGAGGATCCTCCACAAAGACCTTCAGGTGCCACAGGGAGGCAGCACTGGGCTTCCCAGGGACATTTACCTGTTCCTCCATAATTCTCGGTATATCAGTCATGCTGAGAGACATTAATAAATTCAGATTCACGACTTAATTTCCACTACTGGGAGATAATGGCACAAGTTTCTCACTTCTACCGCTACCTGGATATTAAAATCAATTGAAAGTGTTTTTAAAATGCAAATTCCAACACATCTCACTGATCAGAGTCTCTGGGGACAAAGTCCTGCAATATGCAACTTTTTAAACTCTCCAAGGGAATTTTAGATTTCAGCTTGATAACAGTGATTATACCTGTGCAGATAAAACCATGAGAAGGTCGTATATGCATAAAACATGCATTTGATCTGAAAACAAATCCACCCAATGATAAGCTGAAGATTATGGGCTCTGACAGGCATTCAAATTTCAGCTTCACAATCACTAAGTCCTGTGGCTATAGCAAGTTACCCAAAATGTCTGTAGCTGGGAAAGTGAAGATAGAAGAACACGTCCTTCCTTGGGTGTGGTGACCTGCCCACCAGTGTGGAGCAGCTCAGAGAAGCCAATTTGTGTTCATTCCCTTCCTCACTTCCCACCTGCGAAACGCAATCAGTGGAAAGAAGAATGAAGAAAACTGGTGAAATGAAGAGAAAGGCTGACGTCTAAGAAAATATAAACACAGAATACCAAGAGCATCTGAATCATTCCCTTTAAATCCAAATAAATTCCAATAACTAAAAGATGAGACTCTCAATGTCAAATTTTTCTGGAGTCCAAATGACTTCCAGTTTCAATGATTTTGCTGAACTCATAACATGGCCATATTTTGTTGAAATCGGTAAAAGGTTTAGAAACGATTCAGAAACTATGACTCATGACAAACTCGTGAAGCTTTAAAAAAGTCAGATTCCACTTGAAATTGCAGGATAATGATGAAAAGAAAGATATGGTAAAATCAGGTTCTGCTACCTTCTACTTTGTTAAGCAGCTCAATATTCCCAGAGAGATGAACTTTGCTTCTATTTCTTTCCAATAATATCAAAAGTCAATACTAGCCTTTGTATAACTGCTCCTAAGAATCCTCGTCTAAGTACGATTAGTTCTTTTCAACAAATATTTATTGGCCAAGTTGTATGCCAAAAGCCTCCTTGTCTGTGCTCTCAGATTACCTCGAATAGGCCTTCCTTGCAATCAATAGAAAAACAAACAGTAATAGATTCACACATACCCAGTCAATTGACTTTTGACACAGTACCGAAGTCTTTTGATAGGGACAAGAACCATCTTTTCAGCAAAATTTGCTGGAGCAGTTAATTAGAAAGCTGTGTGCAAAAAAAGAGGAAACTTTGTTCTTAAATCATTAATTATACAACATTAACCTAGATACGACCATAGAACTACATGAAGAGCCTAAAACAGTAAAACTGATAGAATAAAAAATAGTCAATGTTTGGTGTCTTGTGCTTAGCAAAGATTTTTTTTTTAAGTAGGACTTGAAAAGTCACAACCTACGAAGGAAAAGGAAAAGATATACTGGACTGAAATTCTTTTGTTCTTCAATGAATAATGCAGTTAAACTAACAAGACAAGGCACAGACTGAGAGAAAATATTTGGAAAATATAAACCCAACAAAGAACTTCCTAGAATGTATAACAATACTGCACAACTCAATAATAAGGATGCAAACAAGAAAATAATATTTAAACCAATTCTTTACCAAAGATACACAGATGGAAAATAAACACATAAAAAGATTCTTAACATCATTATTCACATAGACATGCAAATTAAGGCCACAATATGATACCATTACACGCCCAATAGAATGGCTAAAATTTAAAGGTCTGACTATATTAGAATATGTTTAATATTTTTTGTCATAAAAACTAAGAAACATTAAACCAAATACTGATAAATTGAGCACATAAAATTAAACAATTACACATAACGGGAAAATAACCGCACTATAAACCTAGTTGAAAACAGAAGTCAAACTGGTAAACAATATTTATAAAACATATTAGAAGGGTTATTAGCCTTAATATGCAAAGAATTCTTACAAGTTATATTTTCAAAACTCAAAAGGACATAAGCTAGCAAGCCCAAAGAAAAAGGAACTGCTCAACAATAATATGAAAATACGCTCTTTCTTAGTTATGATGGAGGAAATAAAGGAACTAGGCATCATATTAATAAATTGGCAAAATTATTCGCAAGCCAACACCACTCTATTGAAGGATACAGCCAAATAAAAATGTAAATATAATTAAATGAACAAGTGCTTTCTTGAATAGATATTACCTTATAAAAATACAAATTTTTCTAAGTTAATTCAATGTGAAGTTGTTTAAACATTATAGAGATAGTTCAAATGCCTATATAAAATCAGGAATAAGTAATTTTGAAATTTGGCAAGATGGAGTTTGAGAACATTTCTAATTATTGTTCAAAGTCATTAGGGCAATAATCTTGTCATTTGGTGGAAAATATCGTCCATCACTAAAGACAATAAGCCACCCATTTGGAAGAAAAGCTCATAATGCTAGGACAACACCTCTTTCATTTAAAAAAATAGAACTAAGGCATAAAATCACCAGCTGAAATTTGGGTGGAGTGTTTTGTTTTAAATAATCATACAGTGGGGAAAATCTTTCAGTGTATTAAAACTCAGCATAAAACAAAAGCATTGATATATTGATCGTATAAAAGTGAAAATACAGCATAAGAAAACATATTAAATAGGATTTTAGGTAAAAATACAAACTAAGAAACAACACTTTAGGACATTTGACAAAGGATTATTAGCTCTAATATTTTAAAAGTTCAGACAAATTATTTAGGATAAAGATGTAATAGAACGAGAAGACATAATTATCCACAAGAAAAAAATTTTAAAAGCCAGCAACCTTTTTTAATTGTTTACTTGTAACCAGAGCAATGAAAGTAAAAACAACCATACTATCACAATAGTAGAATGGCAAAAATGAAAAATATCAAAATTGATATTGAAAGGGGAATAGAAAATCAGACACTTACAATTGGTCGATGACAATTTTAATTTATATGCCCTTTCTAGAGACCATTTTGGAAGTCTTCTACACAGGAAAGAAAGAAGAAGAAAAGAAAAATGTACAAGAAAGATGGAAAGAATGGGGGGAAGGAAATATAAAAAATCAATGTTTTCTCCTAAATGTCAATTAAGCAAATGATGGGCTAAATAAGTTATTTCCTGTTGCCATTAAAAAGTTATATCATAGAATATTTTTGTCATGAACAAATGCTCAAGATCTTTACAAATATGTACATTATCTTTATGGCTTGGACCTTGAGTGTCCCCCAAAAGCCTCATGTATTTGGAACTGTGTGTTACTGGGAGGTAGAGCCTGGCTGGGAAGCAGCAGTTGCTTGGAGTTTGACCTGGAAAGATTGGGTCAACTTGTTGGGGTTGAGGGTACCCAGGGCAGAGCTTTCAAGTGTGTGTTGTCTATTGACTTGTGGGCCAGGAAGTGAGGAAGAGGCACCCACCTTGG
This sequence comes from Ctenodactylus gundi, assembly GCA_004027205.1. Classification (NCBI taxonomy): domain Eukaryota; kingdom Metazoa; phylum Chordata; class Mammalia; order Rodentia; family Ctenodactylidae; genus Ctenodactylus; species Ctenodactylus gundi. Next base: position 930,123 of record PVKB01000036.1, read on the forward strand.
GGGACAATTGGAATCTTGAATTAAATAAAGGAAGGAAGAAGAAATGTTGCTACAGCTCCTTCCTGGGAAAGCTCTGGCCTCGCCTCGCCAGTCAGCAAACTTCACCTTGCTCCTAGTTCACTTGGCTTCTGTTTGCCAGTGGGGTGAGCAGCGCTCCAGCTTGTGCCATGTGCCTCTACCATCGGTGGTAGGCCCATCAATGGACTGTATGTTAGAGAGACCTTCTGAAATTGTGAGCTAAGTAAATCTTTCCTCCCTTAAATTGCTGGTGTTGTGTCTTTTATCACAGCAACAATAAAGTAACTAAGACAATTATTATTATTTGTAAGTATATACAAAGGACACTGTGCGTAGGGCAATCTCAACTGCATGAGATTAGGCATGTAGGCATGTGTGTCTGTTAAATGTGTGTATTATTCATGATGATTAATCAAGTATCTGAAAGATTTTCACCGTTAGGTTCTACCTTTGCAGAAGAATTATATGTGATTTCTACAAGAATCTCTATACTTTCCTAATAATCTAAATTTGTAAAATTATGATCCTATTTTAGATTTAAAAATAAGAAAGCTACTTTCTAAATACAAGTCATCCCATAAGATGAGAGTTTAATAATAATATGGTAGTAAATTAAACTATGATCACACATACAATGTTACTTTTAAATATGTCTTCTTTGAATAATCTTTCTAGAAATTCAATGTCTTTATTACTCTCTTCACTTTGGAGAGGACAAAGAACAAAGCATTGATAATCTTCCAAACCACCATTTTTCATTCCTTCTTTTAAATTGTTTTAATTGTAGAGTTTCATTTCAAGCCAGCATCGTTGGGATAATTAGAAAAAACTACTTTCTAAACAGAAACGTTAAGATAACATCAACATATTTTAAGTATCCCTCTGTGCCAAAGCAAAGCATTAGTTGTGGCATGCAAAATAAGGGAGGAAAACTTCAGCATGAGATGGCATCCCAGCGCAGGCAGGAAACAACACCCACAGGTAATAGTTCCAAGATTCACATCAAGGTCAGTCCGAGTGTGGTTACATAAGGTAGGAGAGACGTCGACCTTCTGAATTCGACCTGGGTAGTGAGCAAGTAAAATGCAGAGCTAAGAGGCAGCTGCAATAAAAAGTAAGCTGTCCCTCAACCTGGGTGCTATCCCCAGCACAAGTTAGGAGATGGCATTGTCCGCAGCATGGTGGAGCCACCTGGTTCCACCTCGGGAAGACAACAGACATACTGTGATGATTACTAAAAAGTGCTGCCCCCTTCACAGGCTTGGGTCCCAGCTAGGGTCTGGAAAGTGGGCAATCTTGTGAAACACAAAAACTTTCAGGAAAAAAAAAAAAGCAAAGGGTGGCCACGAGCTGGCACTCACCCTGGGTGCTTTTGTCACATCACAGGACAAAGCCACCTGGCCACCCAACAGATGCAGCTGAGTCAGAGATAGGAATATTCAAGTAGTTCTCAATTTCCAGGTCCTATCTGAAGTCCAAGCTATTCTCAAGGGGTTGGTTGAGTCACAGGCCAGCTGGGAAAATCTGGCTCAGGTTTCTGTCACCCAGTAGCAGGGCACAGGGGAAACAAGTATAAAGATACGCTCAGAGGTCTAGGACCACTTGGACCTGACCATTAAGGGTGGAGAGAAAAAGCCTGCATTAGCAGAAAGGAATATCTTTCCTGCGTCTGGCTGGCACAGAGACACAGTTGAAGTGAGCCAAGGGAGACAGGAGCTCCAGAGACAAAGAGAGAAAGACAAGGTGGAGTTTCTGTGCCACCTTGTTCCTGAATGGCTTAAAACGTCCACACTGAAACTCACCACAGGAAAGAGTGAATGAGAACCCTAGACGCCCCTGAGTTCAATGGGCTAAGCACAGCTGAAATAAAAGTTTGATATTGTTGTTGTTATTGTTATTTGTTTTTTGGTTTTTGCAATTAAGAGGGATCTGATACTGGAGGAGATTCTGCAGGGACTAGCACATGTCCCTGAAGGTCCATCACCTCCTGCACTTGGAATGAAGACATCCACATCCATTTGAGGAATATGGATTGGAATTTCATGGGGTGTTGGCCCACACTTTGATCTACTTGCACACAGTACAAATAACAGACATGGTAGATTGTTTGGACCCCCAAGACCCTCTCACTCCAAGGTACAGAAGGGTTTAAGTCATGTGTTGGAGATTATTTCAACACAGGTAGGTCAACCTACCAATGTCCCCAGCCACACCACAGAGAAGTGGAGCTCACTCTCCCACAAGCTCTATAAAGCTTTCCCAAATATGAACTCAAGTGGAGAGGTAACCTGGCCCAATTTATACTCCAGTACAAGTACAACCGTAAGGAAGAATACAGGACTAGGTGAATAATTTCTTTTCTTGATGTTTCTTTGGGAAGTGGAAAGTCTAGGGGAGTGTATGAGGGCTTAGAATTGCCAGTTATTGCTTTTCCTTCTATAGGAAGTCTTACAATGTCACATTAGTCACTTCCACATGCAGGGTTGCTAAATTAGCATTTCTGTTAGGTCATTAATTGGACTCCAAGCACTCACTGTCCACTTAAATTCCCTCTCCTTCCTGTTTCTTTGCTCCCACTCTCAAAATTCTCATTCTTCCCTCTTCTTTTGCATATAAATGCTATCATCCAACATATGCTTTTCTTTCTCCCTTAGGGCGAAGGGAGGAGGGGCACCTGTGGCTGTGCAACCATGTGTGAACGTTGATTACCATTGTTTCGTTAGTGATCGGTTAACACTGAATTATCACGTTCTCCTTCACCAAGGCTTGCTTCTTGTGTCTCCTAAAGTTTCCACTGCTCCACTGACTGAATCTGACCTGCGTAAAGCCTTTTGTACTTTCCACAGACTTCCTTCTCCTGTCTTCTTTTTTTCCTACCATCCACATAACCCCTTAACCACCTCCCCTCTTCCTCCTCCTTTCCAGGCATAAAAATCATCAAACCAATATTTCTCCCTTTTCTTTTTCTTATTGTTCATTTTTTTTCTTCCATTTCCCAGCCTTTTCTGCATCATTAATATTCCTTTAACTTTTTGAGCTATTAAAAGAGCTGAGAAATTTTCAGACAAGTTCTAAGTTATTGTTGATGTAGGATTGGTTCTTTGGATGTTGATATTATCAGATATTTTTCTCCCCATACATCATAGTGCCAGGGACTGACCCTACTACTTTGGATAGATTGAGGAGGTGCCAGTACATTCAGCAATACCCGAAGCCTAAACACACCACAGAGAGAAATCCGCCTGTGAGAAATCTCCACTACAATGACAGAGCTTCTTGTCCCAACTGACCTGCAACCTTTAGGAGACTGAGACTGGAGGATTGCTTTGTGTTTGAGGCCAACCTGGACTACGCAGTGAGGGTAGGATCAACTTGGACTGCGGAGTGAGACCCTGTCTCAAAAAAAAAAAATTATGATTAAAAACAAAGCAACAGATATACACCCAAAAATTTCTAACTCCCCAAAAGCTGACATCACTGACACTGAAGTGGATGAAATTCCAAACAAATAACTCAAAAAAAAGTTAAAATGCTTGAAAAGATCAAATAAGAGACAATTAGCTGAATGAGTCAATTACCAAGATGGTCAAAAAACATAAAGAAGACATAAATACACAAATGACTGAATTGGGAAGATGATACCATATATAGAAGACCCTTTTAGTAAAGAAAAGAAATAAATATTATTTTTAATAATCAAGCAGAAATCCTGGAAACAAAAAAAACTCAATAGGAAGTTTTATCAATAGGCAAAATCAAGCAGAAGATAAAATATCACAGGACTTGAAGGCAAATTTGGTGTAGTAAAACATCTGCTTAGTAATAATGTAAAAATTAAGATTCAATCAAAGTGTTTCAAGAGTTTCTACCTAAATCTAAAATAACAAACATAAGAATTATTGTACTTGAGGAGTGGAGAATAGGATAAAAAATTTATTCACCAAAATAATTGCAGAAAATTCCCAAAACCTAGGAAGTGAAATAGATACTCAGGTAGAGAAAAGCACTCAGAACATCAAATAAAGATGACTAGAAAAGAATCTCCCCAAACCACTCCATAGTCAAAATCTCAGAAACTTAGGACAAACAGAGACTACTAAAAGCTGTTATAGAAAAACAACCAATTACATTTGAAAGCAAACTTATCAAAATAACATCAGATTTCTCAATACAAACATTAAAAGCCAGGAGAACTTAAGAGTGAAGTTTTCCAAGGCCTAAAAGACAATAGTTACCAACCTAGATTACTGCTTCCTGGTAAATATTCTTCAAAATAGATAAAAAATGAAGACCTTCCATAATAAAGATAAATTAAAGACATTCATGACATCCATACTTAACATGCCAGTGCACACTATGGCAATCCTAAAGAGAGATAAAGAGGGCAACATTCAAGATCCCAAGAGAAAGAGTAAATCTTACTGGGAGAGTAGTGAAGAAAAAAATAAAAAGGAGTCAAGCATAGGATTAAAAAATATAATGACAGAAATCAGTAAATGCCTTGCAATAATAACACACAATGTCAATCAACGTAAATGATCTTAATGCTTCAATCAAAATACACAGACTGGTGGAGTGGATCAAAAAAAGACATAATTATATAGTGCCTGAAAGAGACATACTTTTCACACAAAGACACACACAAACTGAAAGTTAAAGGACGACAAAATGTTACTCCAAGCAGCTGGAGCCTGAAAACAAGCAAGGATAGCCATTACAACGTCTAAGTTGACTTCAAACCAAACTGGTAGAGACAGACAAAGAAAGTCACTAAATATCGGTAAAGAAAATAACTCACCAAGAAGACACAACAGTAATATCTAAATTTCAGTGCACCCAGCTTCAGAAAACAAAAACTACTGTACACAAAAGAACAAATAGCACAACAATCATAGTGGGGAACTTCAATATGCCGCTATTAAAAATAGACAGATCAAAAGGAAAAAGTCAACAAGGAAATATTAGTGTTAAACTACACATGAAACAAAAGGATTTAACAGGTATCTATAGAATGGTTCATCCCACAATAACAAAATACACATTATTTTCATAAGCTCATGGAACTTTCTCAAGGATAGACCATATTTTAGGCCACAAAGCATGTTTCAAGAAACACAAAATAATTGAAATTGAAATGGTCTTATGAATCCTACCAAAGCACAATGAAATGAAACTGGGAATCAAGAACAGAAGAATCACAGAAACTACACACATACATAAAGATTAAATTACACACTCTTCAGCCATCAATGAGTCACAGAAGAAAGGAGGTAGAAAATTTTAAAATTCCTAGAATCAAATTTCAATGGTAGGACAACATATTAAAATCTGTGAAACAAAGTGGAAGTAGTTCTAAGAGGTAGGAAAGAGACTGGGAGGGGGGAGACAATATAAGTGCAGGTGAAAACATGTCATGCATATTGAAAGCCCCCCCAAAAAACACATAAAACTAGAAGGAAACGGAAATAAAGAAGTAATGGTGGACAAGAATAAAATCTGTTACATTTTTGTATGGATCTGCCTAAACAAAATTCACTAACATGTATAACAAATACTCTCCTCCACTATTGGTGGGGAAATAAACTAGTATTACCATTTTGGGAAGCAGTATAAACATTTCTCAAAAACTAAGAATAGAAATTTCATTTGGTTCAGCTGTACCTCTCCTGGGTATATTCCCCCCCCCAAAAAATGAGGACATCGTGTGACAAATATGTGCATACTTATGTTTATAACAACACAATTCATAATAACTAAATTTTGGAAGCAACCTATATACCTCTCCATAGACTAATGAATAAAAAATGTGGTATATAAACATATGGAATACTATTCAGCCATAAAGAAGAATTTTAATTTAATTAATTTTTATTCAATGTTAATTTAAATTGAAGTTAGTTTAAATTTAATTAAATTAATTAAATCGTGTTATTTGTAGAAAAATGGATAGAACTCAAGGCCATAGTGTTAAATGAAATAGGACACGGAAGGTTGAATGTTGTATAGTTTCTCTTACATGAGAAACCTGAAATACAAAGGACTAAAAGAGTGAAATGAAAAGTCTTGGTAGAAATAAAAAAACAGAATTTTTGTAGAAGAAGGAGGTTGTGGGAGAAGGTGAAGTGGTCAAGATGTGTTATATACTTGTACCAATTCCCCAAAACAAATGTGATTATTTATTGCAAAATATGCTAATAAAAATTAAAGTTATTTCATTCCCTGTAGAGAATGTGGATTGTGGACATCCACAATAGCTTTTACATTGATGGTGCCCAAGATACCTGTTAATTTTATACCAACCATATATGAACTACTAAGAATTTGATGAAGCCAGCCTGAGATCGAATATTGTGATTGTGGAGGCTAACATTTATCTTGGAAGTACAGTGCATAAGGCACGTATATAAGCCAGGCATGGTGGCACATGCTTGGAATCTACCAGCCCTCGAAAGGCTGAGACAGGAAGATGGCAAGGTTAAGTCCTACCTGGAGAAGCTAGCAGTTCTCTACCTCAAAATAAAAATTAAAAGGCGTTGGGACCTGGCCCAGTGGTAGAGCCATGCTGGGTTCAAGCCCAGGACCACAAAGGAGAAGTACAAAAAGAAGCAGCAGCAGCAGCAAAAATAACAGCATAGAGGAGAGGAAGGTGACACTAGCCAGGAGGAGGTGTGGAGAAACACTGCAGAGATGCTAAGGGTCAGGTCCAAACAAAGAATGACAATTCCAAATCAAGAACTGTATTACAAATTTGGAGAACAGGCCAAAGGAATGGTTTCGATAAATCAATGTACATAACCAGTGTTTAGTTTTTCATGCTTTTGGTCCAAATCCAGTCAGATATTACCTCCAGGTGCAATATTTGGCGCCGAGATAAACATGAAAATTAAATGTTTATTGGTGCCTTAATACTGTCAGAGCCTTGTTCCAAGTCTGATTCAGGATTGCTTCCATCAGGAAGTGCTCGATCAGGCTCGATCCTGGTCTCCCTAAGATTCAAGAAATGTCATCACACAGATCTTAGTCCATTTGTAGTGACAGTTTTAGGAGGCCAACTGTCTTACATTTGTACTGTCTGCGCACATCTCCTCTCTGAATCTCATGGGTCCAACATAAAGTCTACCATATTTTGGGGGCTCTTGATTTTTTAAATGTCATAATGAGGAAAAAATTGAAAGGAAGTTTTAGCACTTCCAGACATAATTAACTATGTTGCATATTTTATATGTAGCTCAAAAATAGTTCCTCCTCAGCCTCCAGTGAAAGGAGTAGCAAGAAAATGGTATGCTGAAGGTTGGACACACCTGCTCTGAATATGGAAGGTAATCTGGTTTATTTTCCTTTTCAGATAAATTTAATAGATATGAAAGCTAATGATTACCCTACATGATGTCAGATACTTCATAAATAGACACTGTATATGACAACGCACTTCAAACACTTAAGATTTTGACCCAGCGATCCAAATTCTAGAAATTTCCACTAAGGAAGTCTTGTCCATGCATAAAGACTCATTTACAAATTTGAAGACGTTATTTTTAACAGAAAAGAAAAACAAATAATAGCAAGTTACTGCCCAAATAATAGAAAGTGAGATATATAAATCTTGGTACAAATATTATATGGTAGCAATAAAATTATCTTTAAAATGACCATTTCGGGAAGCAAGCTGTAGGGTGACTTCATTAGTAGGAAGAACTGTTTATACAGTTTCCTGTATGGACCTGCCTTTAAATTCTTTGATAATCACAAGCCATTCTCCCCTCTGTGTAATACGCATGCAAAGCAGAGTTTTGTGGCTGATCTGGTGACTCCCCCTTGAGGGCCATCTTCAGATCCACTGCACAGGTTGGCTAAAGTTACCTTTATTTCTTGGTCCTGTTACCATGTGCCTCCTTCGCTTAGAATTTTCATCCCAGGATGCTTCCCTCATTCATCTCTCCAGGCTGGTCCAAAATCTCGTCAGTCACGAGGGGTCTTACATCATTCAATGTTTTCAGGTGGTTTGGAGAGTTGTTGTTGTGAATATGAATATGGGAAAAACTGTGTGTAGTTCACGCACTCACTGTGAGAGACTGCGCATGAGGGGCACAGAGACAGAGCATCCTTAATGTTCCAAAGGGCTGCCATCACATTTTCTGGGTCAGGCTACAAGCAACTTGCCTAGAAATCTTTCATTCCAAGGTTCAGATGTGGAAGATAATTTGGTCTGAAATCACGATCATAATATTAAAAAAAAAAGAATTGTGCATGCCACATTATTCACCACAACCTACGCAAGATACATTTTTGTGTAATATGGAAAGTGACTAAGATGCCTTTGTAAGGAATTCATAATTACTTTGCAAGTCCAGAAAAATGACCTTGTAGATTATGACTGACTTACTGTTTAAAGAACTAAGTCCACCACAAACCTCTGATACAATCTTTTGATCCAACTATTTGTGACACAAATTTCAAAAAAAAAGAGGAAAGAAAAAAATCTAGATCGTGGCAGTAGTTTTGTATTTACTTAATTTGATTTGGGGATTAATCGTTACTGATTTCTCTTATTCAAGCTTCTGGTCAAACCGCATACAATAGCATATATTAGGAGATAGGGTTTAATGAATTACTAAGAGAAATTTGCCTAGTTCTTGTCACTTGGTGTTTAACAACTATTAAATTTCTAACAGGGAACTATTTCAAGACTTGCCATGATTGATTCCAAACTCTTTCAGAAGTATAGAATCAGAATACTTAGAATTGAATATAACTTAGTTGAATGTATCCTCAAGAATCAGCTTTCCTGTCAATGAAACAGACATAGAATCTAAGAATAAAAAAGAGGATGTGCTACATAGACCAGAAGAACTACTTTAGCTTTCATTATTACCTCCACTTTGTCATATTGCTTCTTCATATTAAGACTGTGAACTACACTCAATTTTGTTCTTCTGTTTGTTGTTGCTGTTTCTAAGAGTTTATGCTTTTGGGTAGCTTTAGGCTAATTTTTTAAAAAGTTTACAGGAAGGTCAGAGATTACCCACATACTCCCTGACACTTTACATATAAGTACCTACCAGCAGGGTACTTCCAGTAGAATTGATGAACCTTGATAAGACACAAGCACTCAAAGTGCATAGCTCACATTAAGGTTCATTCTTACTGGTTATATTCTCTGAGTTTGAACAAATGTATAATGACGTGTATCGTCGCCATCATACAGAGCAGTTTCGCCACCCTAAACGCACTGGGTCCTTTTCCTATACATCCCTCCCCCTCCTCTAATGCCTAGAAACCACACTCTCTTCACTGTTTCCACAGTTTTGCCTTTTCCAGAATGCTATATAATTGGAATAATACAGAATATAGATTTTCAGACTAGCTTTTTTTAGTTAGTAGTATCCATATACACTTCCCCAATATCTTTTTCTGGTTGATAGTTTATTTTATAGCACTGAAAAGCATCTTAACATCCCACTGTCTGAATGTATCACAGTTTTTTTGAGTTCAGGGGGGAGAAAGGGACAAGTTCGTAGACACTTTCACCCATCTACTGAAAGATATTCTGTTCATGTCTATGTTTTTATAAACACGTGTAAGTTTTTCTTGTGTGGATATAGGTTTTTGCCTCTTTTGAATTAATATCAAGGAGTTTAATTACTGGGTTGAATGGAAAGAGTAAGTTCAATTTTGTAAGGAACTGGAAGTACCTTATATAGTGGCTGTACAATTTTGTATTCCACTGGGAATGCTTAGAGTTCCTGTGTCTCCGCATCCTCACCAGAATCAGCTGTTGTCAGTGTCCTGGATTTCAGGCATTCTTATAGATGTGTTATATACTTGTGTTTTAATTTACATTTCTCTTATGTGTACAATGTGGAACATCTTTTCCCATGCTTATTTGCCATTATGTGTCTTCTCAGGTGAAAAATTTCTTAAGATATTTGATCCACTTTTAGTAAGAAGTGCTCACACTCTCCTTACTAAAAGATTTTAAAGGTTTTTTGGGTAGTTTGGATAACGTTTTTAATCAAATTTGTCTCTTACAAATACTCCATCCCAGCCTTTGCTTCTTTATCTCTTGACACTGTCTTTCATGGGCAGAAATTTATAACTTTATTGAAGCCCAGTTTACTTTTTGTTCATTGAGATTAAATCCAGGGCCTTGTACATGTTTTGCAAGGGCTCCAACTACTTTGCTATACCACTAGACCTGAAATTATTTTTAATACATAATATTCATGATGTCACCATCATACTAAAAGTCATCTATGACTTCTCTTAGGTTATCTTCTAAGAGCCTTATAATTTTTTTGTTTTATCTTTAGGTCTATGATCCATTTGGGAGCAATCTAAGTGAAGAATATAAGATTTATGTCTAGAGATTTTTTTCCCTGCATACATATATCCAGTTATACATTGAAGAAACTATTTTTGCTCCATGTGCTTCTATTCCTTTGTCAACTGACAACATTTTGGGTCTATTTTTGGACTTTTGTTCCACTGATATATGTGCCTGTTCATTAGTCATTCTCACATTATCATGACAAATATAGCTTCGTAGTCAGTCTTGGTACAATTACCCATGACTCTTATTACAACAGTCACTTTTGCTAAAAGTCTGGCATTACCAGGAGTCTGTTTCATGAAGCCTAGCACTTGCGTATTTGTGGCAATGATGGTCAAACATAAGCAGAACTGTTGAACACATCTTATTAAAGTAATTCAGTCTAGTCCTTCCTTTTCCATATAGCCATTATAAAACCTACCCCAAAACTTACTGTCTTAAACAGTAGCTATTTTGTCTGTTCACCATTTTGAGAAAGCTCACCTGAGGAATGCCTCTACTCTAATTTTTTTGGCTGTATGTAGTTACTCAGTGGCTAGGCTCAAAGTTGAAAAACTTATGACTGACTCTTGAATTATGCACTTCTCTATTTTGGTCTCTGTTTCCCCAATCTCTTGAGCTCACTTGCAGCAGGGAGGTCTCCAAAAGATTCAAAGATCTATTCAATCTTTGAATTCAATAGAATTCCTCTTGGGAACCACTGGCTGCGGTTCCCAAGAGAAAATAGTCTAGCAGTGATCTGCCCATCTCCTAAATCCTAGACTCATGGCAACATTTACTGATGGAAGCCAATGACAAGACCATTGCAGACTCAAGAAGGAAAGCAGACCTTGCCCCTTGGTGAGAGCTATAAGCCAAGAATTTGCAGACATCTTTTTGTCATAGCTTCTAGAGATGCTGGAATAATGTTGGTTTTACTTTTAATTCAACCTCATCATTAATAGTTGTACGTTATAGTGAATTTGGAGTGGAGTGAAATTATTCCAGTCAGATATTGACACTCCTCAAAAAAATAACTCAAATAAAAGCTTGATCCTTTCTGTTTATCGATATCCTGAACAGTGTTCTACTTTGCCCACAGAACAGCAATTTTGGGGTTTCAGGATGCAAGGCTAAGAGGTAGTTCACAAAGAGGAGCCAGGCCTATAAGGTCATTAGATTCAATATACAGGGTTAGGATAATGAGAGATGTAGAGTATCAAGTTCAAATCCCAGGTGTCTTGTCTGATGCAGCAGACACAGCTGATACATGGAGTTGATACCTGGAGACTCATTATCTTCTAAGTCTAATTGCCTTGAATTTCCAGTGTCACTGCCTCTACAAGCCTGTTATACTCACAATGGCTTTTGTAATTCCTACAAGGCTCTGCCTTTATGGCATTATGAGTATCCCCTCTCTCTGTGTCAACGTAGGCATCCCCTTGCTGATAAATCCATGCATACAAACATGCATATACTTTCGCATCTTAGGTAAGTTGTCATCATGAAGAAGATAAAGATTCTAAGCAAAGTTTTTATTTAGAAAGTCAAACATCTCTTTTCTTATGATTCCTTGGCCTCCTCACCAATCACTAGGAAATTTCTCAATCCCTTCAAGTAACCTCAGTTTCACCTCATCTTCCTAATTTCTTTCTTTCTCCTTTCTTGCTCTTGTCTCAATTTCCTCTTCTCTCTCCTCCTTCCATTTCTAGCCAGGAGAGAAATAGCTTCATATCTTTCACATTGGAATTTCACAGATTGAAAGATTCTTTGACAAAGGGGTAGCTAACAGTTTCCAGCCATCTTTAATCCACCACAGTCATGTTTGTACAAGCTGTACAAAATATGATCAAAGGATATGGTGTTTGTCTTTAAATTTGTCATATTAAAAGATACACTGTTACTAATATTTTTCAAAATGCTGCCCTTTTTGAGCAAACTTACCTACTGTTCTCGACACATTCCAAAAAAGTTGGGGAATTACTTTTTCACGAGTGCCTTTAGTTACACTGTCATGGCTGCCTTGTCCTGAACTGATTTAATCATTCTGACCTAGGGGAAGAGTCCAAAGTCACTGCCACATGTGGTAAATGAGATCAATGAGGACACACGAATGCTTTTATTCGACACAAGTCACTGTTAACATTTTGGAATGATTCAGAACATCAAGGCACCCATTCAAAGACACTCATGAAAGACTTCTAGAAATGCTTCAGAAGGTGGCAAGAATGATGGAATAGATGGATTTTAAGCAAGGGGAGTATTTTGAGGGATATTAATAACAATATCTTTCCTGCTGTAATAATTTTTACTTAAACATTAAGTAGGTTTTTATTACATTTGAAACCCCAATTTCACAGGCCTTCAAGATATCTAAGTGAAGAAAGTAAACAAAGAGTTCTAAACTTCTAGATTAAAAAAAAAAAAAGTTTTAACACAAAATTCCAAGTAAAGACCTATATGCTACAAAGATGTGGGACCAGCCTGGAGCAAAGAATGAAACTCTGTCTCAGAGAGAGAGAGAGAGAGAGAGAGAGAGAGAGAGAGAGAGAGAGAGAGAGAGAGAGAAGAGAAATTCCAAGAAACGCTACCAGGCCCAGTAATAATGACCTGTAATCTCAGCACTATGGGGGCTGAGAAAGGAGGATTGCAAATCTCAGCCCTAGCTGGGCAACTTAGGGACTTAGTGAGACCTTGTCTCAGAATCAAAACTAAAAATTGACTGGAGATGTAGTGCAGTGTGAAACCCTGGACTTAATCCCAGTACACCACAACTAGGAAGAAAAGAATACCAGGAGGAGGAATGAATGATAATAAATAATAATGCTTGGGAGGCTATTTTCTTGCTAGGTTCAATGACAAGGCTCCATCTCTGTTCTCAAGGTCAGAGCTTCTCTTCTCTCCCACATAACCCCAAGGATGTGACTGCCCAATTATGCTTCTATGTAGATCCTCAGAATGTGACACAGACACTGCCAGGCTAGGTAAATTGCCCTTTACATGGCACCACCTTCCCTCGTGGTATGCTAGTTAGAGGGTGACCTCAGTAAGGTGTAAAATGTCAGTATAGGATCAGCTGAAGAGAGAAGCAGTGAGTCAGATGTATTAGTCACTGAACAAGCTGGCAGCTTTCTCTCAGAGAAGATTATGACAAGGGAACCCAACGTTGTTATTTTATATATAAAGCCACCATCTTTCCTCCCTATACCATCAAAGACGATCCACCCATGACTGCTTTCAAGGCACACTGCTACTCTTCAGGCTCACATTGCATTGGTAAAGACAAAGCCCTGGACACAATGTTCCAAGCGCATGTTTTGGGTCTGACAAGTCAAAAGTGGTATTTTTTTCTTTTTCTTTTTTTTTTTAAAGGGACTCACTTTTTATAATCCAGGCTATTCTCAAACACCCAGCCATCCTCCTGCCTCACCTCCTGAGTCTTGAGATTACAAGCATGCACCATCACACCCAGCTTATCTGGTGCTGGGGACTTGAACTCAAGGCCTTACACTTGCTAGACAAGCTCTGTAACCATTGTGTCATTCCTCCAACCCCCAAAGTGGTATTTTCTTAAAAATCATTTCTTAGGCTTCAATTTTTTTTCTTTTAGAAATGAGGTAAGACAAAAATAATAATACAACTCCATGTTCCCAAAGTCTCAAAATGCTGGTAGGTTCCTACTGTCAAGACTAGTGGTAAAAGAACACCAAACCAAAATGATGCCAGAGACTTGGTCCACGAAACTACCGGCCATGTCACACACCTTGCACGCCCCAACCTTTACTTTGCCATGGTCTGGAATCAGCCTCTTCCTGTATGCTTTCTAGGGCCCCAGTTGGGGAACTTCTTCCTATGCGTGCCCACAAAACCCCTATCATACCGGATTTCTTGTTTCTCTGTCTCCCTCAGCAGACAAGCTTCTCTCATTCAATGTGCACACTTCCACCCCACTGAACCCCCAGCGCTTGGCAATGTGTCCAACACACAGCAGTTGTGCAGTATTTCCTGGGCTTGTTCTGATCTTTCAGTGGTGTAATCTCATCAGGTCTTGACTACAGCCACAAGAAAAATGAGAAGAAGCTGCCATAGAACAATGCAGTAACTTGCTTCAGGAGTGAGCCATGGCCACTTCTGGACTGTGACCCCCCCGGTCTTCAATGCATCAACACCGGTAGCATACTGCAGTCCAGCTTCATCTGGGATTCTGCTTGCTTTGTCTCCCGTGGCATCGAATTTCAATGCTCAGAACTTTAATGATCAAAGTAATTTGGACCTAGGAAGAACCCAAGAGACTCCAGCATTTTACATAAAGGAAACCAATCCACAGAAAAGTGGTCTACACCAGATCGTGCCCAAGAACTCGGGCCAATTGATGCCTCTCTAATTTCTTACTTTGGGTAGAGAAGTACTACAATATGGTACTAGATTGATCGAGGCCCCTTTCTGCCAGTTTTGAGCTCTCATTTCAGGCCTACTAGTGATGCGCAAGCAAGTGAATTTGAGAAAAGAACATAATTTTCCATTCATCTTTCCATTCTGGTTCCACATGCGGCAAACAGGGACCATTTGGTGTGGGCTGGAGAGGTGAGAAGTGACCCCATGACACGTGGCTCTGCATTGCCACTCAGCAGGGCTGTCAGTAATATCTTACTTAACATACTGTCACAGAATTTTCCTTCAGTGTCACCTTGGTCGCTACTGTAACACTCCATAAGAAATAATGCCATCTGTTAAAATACACAAGGCAGGAAAACGCAGCTGCTGTCATCACACAAAGATTGGAATTAGCCAACATGAAGCAATTACTTCCCTTTTAAATTTCACAATTAAAATTTTAGTCTTGCTTTATTTGTATCACAAAAGTCACCACAACACTGCGCCTGTTGAAGTAACAACACCACTCCCTTGATGAAAACAGAGGAGGAGGAGTTTTGTTGGGGATAATGGTAATTGTGACTCTGTTGCCTTTTTTATAAATATATTTTTTAATTCCACTGGGCAGTGTTAATTATAGGTTGTAGTACTAAGAATAATGGATTTGCATATAGTGTTCACATTTATGGTGTCCTCGTACTCAATTAAAGAAAAACTGTACAAAGTGTGTTTTGTAGCTGATGAAATAATCATTATGCTACTCAGCCAGGATTTTTTTTTTTTTTTTTTTTTTTTTTTTTTTTTTTTGTCTCTTGAATGGTAGACTTCGTGGAGAAAGAAGGAATGAAACTCAAAAGGAGGCAGGTTTCTAATTTAAACAGAGATGAAATCCTGCCTCTCAGCTTTTCTTCCACTCATTGGAAGGGAGCAGATTGCTGGCTAAATAACAGAAGGGTGGACCTATTCAGAGCCTAACTGCTGAGCTAACTCTTCAAAAAGCGGTACAAGATCGACAATTACCTTGGCCACCCTCCATGATGAGGGTGTCAGCAAGCTGGTGCCTCTCTCTTGGATGCATTTTTTAGGATGAGAATTATATACTAAATTTTCTGAGGGCAGAGAATTGGCAAAATCTGACTGAACTAGTTTTTGATGGGCAAAATTTCTTTCCAGGTAGAGCAAACTCAATGAATGCAATAAAAAAAAATTGAATCCTCACCTTCTCTCCAACATCTGACCTCTTTATGAATTATCTAATGCTACCAAGTGTCAGCGAAGCCACAAGAGTAGAAGACTGCCCAAGATTTGTTACTCGGTTCACAGAAAGGAAGCCTCAAATATCTACCCTCCTCACAGTACCTTGAATAACTATGAAGGAATGAATATGGAATGTCCCCTAAAAGCCTCATGTGTTTGGACAGTGATTGAGTCCACTGGACTCATCACTCATTGCTGAGTTCGTTGAGTTATCCATTGATGATTTTATGTGCTCTTCAGAGGCAGGGCCCTGTCAGAAAGGACATATAACTGGAGGTGGTTACCCGGAAGGATTATGTTCTTGCCACAGTTTCTCCTAGACTCTGTGCTACCTGTCACGATGCCATGAACAGCTTTTCTCTAGGTAGGCCCTCTGCCATGATCTTCTAATACTGATGGCCAGTTATGAAAAAACTGAGATCTCTGGAACATAAACTAAATAAGCCACTCTACCTTTAAATTGTGAGTGTCTTCTATTCGGTCTCAAAAATGGGAAAAAGATGAAGATAAGAACTCTTTATGTTTTGATAGAATTTCCAATTAGAACATGGCTTAAATTGAGCTTTCCTAATCCAAAAAGATATGATCCAAAATGTTCCTAAATCTGAAATTTTCTGAGCACTAACATGACATCACAGGAAGAAAATTCACAGTTGACGTCAAGAGACAAGACACAATCAAAGCACAGGTACACTGAAAATGTTACGTAAAATTATCTTGAGATAATGGATCTAAGTTACACTCGAAACTACCAACTTGTCTTATTTTTTGGTGCTCCATTAGCCCATCAGATATAACAAAGTGCTGCTATTGGCAAGCCAGGCTCCATGTCAGAGGACTGATAACTCCAGATGTTGAAAGCTGGGGTGCTTCTATCTTGGAATTATATGCATTAACCATTACGTATTCCAGATGAAGCAGGACAGGAAGAAGACAGCTAAAAAGATGATCATCAAAATCTAGACAAATGTGTTACTCACACACGTGGATTTTTTCTTAGATCTATTGTCCAAATCTTGATGAAGACACAATGATGTCTGATATATTATTATAGGAAGAAAACTCAATTTTATTATAAGCCGTAAGACGCTTGAGGTCCTTGAATACAAAAGATCCTATTTAGAAATACATTGCAATCTGTAAATATAATTCACAATCAAGGCTCTCAAATTCCCAAATAGCTAAGACTGAATCCCTGATTACTAATTAAATCAGACATTACCAGGGCTCCGGTGAAGACCAGGAAACCCCGAGGCCAGGCTTTTACACCAGGGAACAAATGTCTAGCCTTCAGTTCTAAAAGATACTATTTCTGTTTGCAAATGATTGATAAAAAGAGGAAAGATGATGTGCTGAGCATTATGTGAGTCTTTTCAATTGCAATTATATGCATAGTTTAACATGAGTAACACGTCTTAATAATAAACTTTTGCACCTTACTTGTCCAGTGAGAGGTCTACAGCCAGCATTCAATCACCATGTCAACGGCTCTTCTTTCCCGACACAAGCTTAAAAGAATACACAGCAATGACAAAAAGTACATCGTTAAGAAGCTAAAAAAGATAGTGGAGATTTTTTTCTTCCATGCAGGGATCTTCTGGGTCTCCAAGAGAAAAATATGTACACAATCTGTTCAAACCACCCAATTTCTCATTTAATCCCCCACTTGCCCATCTCTTACTAGCTCTTCCTTTTTAAAGAATCCCTTGCCTTTCCTAGCCTCCTCCCCGAGTTCTCTACTGGGTCTCATAGACTCGCACTATATCTACACCAAGGTTCAAGCTCTCATAGACATTTAGCATAATCATTCCACATAACATATGAACATTGCTCAATGGAGCCTGAGGGGGGAAACATACACAACTTTTTCCCTTTGATCAAAAGCAATAATTGGAGAAAAATCTCTTAAGTGTGAATGAAATGAAATTTAAATCTTGTCTACTTAGAGTTTAGATGTTCCTCAAGTATAATTGCTGGGGTTTATTTTTTTCCTTCATTCCAACTACTTTCCCTGAGAATGGACATCTTTATGCAAGTTTAAAAATAGGACAGAATGTGCAGAAAGATGGCTAGGGGGACTGAAGGCTAATTTCATTCTGCCTCTGTACCCAGGTGTGATATGAAGTGGTAAATAACAGACAACGTAGAGAAGCTGAAGACTTACTTGAGTGTTCGCTGGATTCTCACCTCCTTCCGCACCTGAGCACTGAACAGATGGTTTCAGGGCAGTTCGGAGGTTTGAAATGAGGCAATCATTTAGCCTGCAGCTGGAACACATAGGCTTGCCCAGTTAAATAAGATGGGCATTTATTCAGATGGATCCCATTTAAATGGGTTAGACCTCACCGGACATGCAGTTTTTCTTTAAGTCTTTTTTTTCAAACCTCGTAAACCACATTCCTACCCTGTCCTAGCCAAATTGCATCCAATACCAAATTTAGTTCTATACCACTTGAATAGATGTATGACAATTTCTCTATGCTTCTTAATACTCATAAGTCTTTTTAGATCAGCGTTATGGTTTAAATCTAGAGTGGCCCCCAAAAGTCTCATGTTTTTTGGAAGGTGACTGAATTATGGGCTGCTATACTAGTTGATGGATTAATCTACTGATAATCCTATGTCCTGTCAGGAAGTGGGACATGGGAGAATGGGCCCCTGGGGTAGAAGGTCTGGAAGGGTATGTTCTTTGTCTCTTCTCTCTCTGCTTCCTGACTGCCATGCGTGAACAGCTGTCCTCTGTCACGGGCTCATCCATCACACTCTTTCTTTGGAGCCAGTTCACTACAAAACGAGCCCTCTAAAAACTATGAACCAAAATAAACCTCTTCTCCTTTAAGTTACAAATGTTGGGTGTTGTGTCCAGCAACGGATAAATGACTAGGTCAGATTTGAAAATTGATGGATAATCAAACTCTTGTCCCATATTGTCTCGTTTACATTTGTAAAAAAAAAAAAAATCTACATTTGTAGAACAGCCAGCTTAATACTGAATATAAGAAGACTTCATGAAACCCCAGTTTATAGCCAACTACCTTGTCAGTATCCCAGTGTTTAAGCAACCCCCTCTCCAACTTTATATCAATTCGATATCCTAAAAACAGTTTTATCATGTGTGTATAATAACCATAACCATGTATATGTATTGTTTTAAATTATTTCATTAAGTGATTCAGTCACTAAAAATATCATCCAACTAGGCTCATTAAATTTCTGAAGAAACACAAAACATGATGATAACTTAATAAATACATGATTCTGCCTTACTAATGTTCTCAGCTAGATAACATACCGAGAGCCCTGCAACATCGTTAAACAAGCAAGCTCTTCCTCTAAAAACAGAGTATAAAGATGCAAAGTGGGTGGTGGAGACTTCTCACTTCCCAGGCCCACCAATATGTTACTCATTTAATAATATGCAAATGAATTAACAAGAATCCGTGCAACATTGCTGGAGTAAATGGTCTGTATTTCAGCCACTGCCTAGAAACCATGCTAAGTGCCGCCTAAATATTCATGAGTAGAAAGTGAGTTAAGATGATCCCCTCTCACTCAAGACTTTTTCTGGAGAAAGAAAGGATGAGAAAAGGAAGAAAAAACATGATTAAAAATGAACGAGAGTTTTTTTCATAATTTGTGTTTTACCTTTTTTGAGGCTTTTTATTTGGACTTTATGGTACTCTGCCTAACTTCTGGTACATTTGTGCACATGATAGCAACAATACTCAAAAGCAATTCCTAAGAAGAGCTACGTATAATTAACATTATGTGTCACCTAGCCAAATCGTTATGCTAAGAAAGAAAAGAAAATTGGATTCCAAATTATCAGCCTGTTTGTGCTCCATTTGGCAAATCAACAAGAGATGCTCGATAAAATATTCCATTATGAATACAATTTGCATCATAGCTTATATTGTGCTATACCAGAGGTCTGCTCCTGAGTAAGATTGCATCGGTCTAATTTAGTTTAGGTGACGATAATGAAAGAGCTTTTCTCCTCGCCCTTTGTTAGGAACTGAATTATCTTCCCCAAGATTGTATGTTGAAGTCCTAACCCCCCAGTGTAACTGTGTTTGAAGATGAGACCTTTGAAGAGGTAACTAAGAATAAGACAGGTGAAAAGAGTGGGGCTCTAATCCCACACAGCTAGTGTTTTTATGAAAAGAGAAAGAGAAAACAGACACATCTATCCCACCCCAGTCCCCAGTATGGACAGACAAAGGGCCACGTAAGGGCAAAGCAAGAAGCAGCTGTCATAAGCCAGTAGGGAAGCCTCCCTGAAACCAGCCCTGACAGCTCTCTCATCCTGGACTTGCAGCCTCCAGAACAATGAGTAAGTTAACTTGGATTGTTTACTCCACCGCTCCTGAGTTCTTCTGCTCTAGCAGATTGAGAACACTGATGTACCCTTGTTACCTTAGACTTGAATTTTGTAAACTCATTGATACAGCTTTCTTAAGTAGAAGCCACTCACGTTCACCAGATTTACCCAAAAAAAGAAAATAAGAGAGAGAGAGAGAGAGAGAGAGAGAGAGAGAAACTAGCCACTAAGGTGAAAGACCCACATGGGCACCAGGCTTATTAGGAAAATAAAAAGAATTATTGAGAGTTGGAATATGCTAATCACTATCATCAGCATTGGAAACGCAGCAGTAAACACAACAGAGAACAAAGTGTTGTCGAAGGATTGCATTCTAGTGGAAGAGACAAACAGGAAATGTGAAAACAAAAATTAACAAGGAAATTTTGACCAGCAACCATTCCATGAGAAAAATGAAATGAGGGATGGTGACAGGGAGTGACTAAGGGCAGAAGCAGGCTGTGGAAGGCGTCTTCTGGAGGGTGGCACCTGAGCGGGGAGGCAATGAGGTGATGCAGCCAGCGACACAGAGGAGAGGGAGCAAAGACAGTGACCCTGAGGGAGGCACAAGCTTGACCTCTTCTCTCAGGGTCAGAAAGAGTATGAGCACCACAGGGCCGCAGCCAGCAAGAGAGAGGATACCGACAACACGTCAAGGAACACGAAAAGCCACACTGCATTAGGAAAAGGTTTGGAACTCATAGTCACCTACAAAACATTTCATGCTACTGAAGAATTGTAAAAATGAAGAAAATTATTAAATGAACTGTTATAAAGCAGTTCTTAAACATCACATTAGCTACTAGAAGAAGAATGGAATGGAAGGCACCAGTGTCTGCTGACAGGTGTAGCAGTAGAAAGAGATAAAGTGAAAGTGGAGGTGGCCCCAAGGTGGGAGGATGTGGCAATTGAATCAGGTAGTGGATATAGGGAACAACTTGTGGAGGGAATATCAGCACGCATCCTGATAGCTGTAGGTGTTGAAAGAAAATAAAAAGGCACGAAGAATGATCATTGAAGTTCCAGGTTGAAGAGACTAAAGCACACAGCAGTTGGCGGACGTAAGTTGCCTAATTGATTGTGTCTCTCCACAGGATAACACCTGGCTCAGAGCAAGCACTCAGTCAATACAAATGTAAATGGAAGAAAAGGGATAGGACAGAAGAGAAGGTTCGGAAGAGAGGAGCAGTGAAGAAGAGAAGGCAAAGGGAGGGGAGAGGAAGAAAGAGGGAGGACGAACTGAAGCAAGAGAGGAGGCCGCCTCTATAACTTTACTCCAAAGAAAACATTTTGCAAATATACAACTGTACAAAGAGAACAATACTTGAGCTTTTCCACATACATTCTATATGTATTTAATGTATAATATATAAATTTAATGTAGTAGTTGTTATGCATAATAACTTACTTATTATAAAAATTCTAAGAATTCTTCCAAATAAAGTTTCAATTTTCTTCAAAATAGACTTTAGAATTAAGTATATAAAATCATGCTTCACAAAAATATCATGCTATGTGTCCCTTTCCAGAGCCAAATTTGTTCAACACAAATATCCATTCCCCAATGATATATTTAAGTAACTAGTTTATTGCATTACTCAAACACAGATTATCTGGAAGATAGAATCTTAAACGTGACATGCCAGAATTCAAGTTGTATTCAAAGAGTTTCACTTTAAAATAAAGTTCCTTTATTTCGAGGTTCCTTATTTTTCTTACTAGAAATCATTGAAATAACCATTAATTCAAATCTAGGAGATTGCTTTGTTTAGTTTTAATTAGGCACAAATGTATTGCCATGAAAATTGCAGATGTTCCAATCACGACCAGAAAAGAGGAGAAACCTCAGACATGCCCTGACACCTGAGAGTTCATGAGAAGCAGTGTGATTCATACACACATGCATGCGCACACGCACGCATGTGTGTATGTACGCGCGCTGGGATTAAGCCTAGGGCCTTCACACTAAGCTACACCCCTGGAATCATTTTGATTTAATTTTGAGACAAGGTCTCACTAAGTCACTGGACCTTGCCTCAGCTTCCACAGTGCAGGGATTACAGGCCTATGCCACTGGGCCCAGCCCACTCCCTGTCTTACCCACCAGGCAAGCCAAACTGTGGAAGGAGACTGGTCCCACGGGACACACACAGACGTATGAGGAGCCCAGAGGCTCCTTTCTATGTCCCTCGCACTGAGGCCAGAACTGGAAGCTCAAAAAGATTAAGGTTGAGCGCTCCTGCAACCCTCCTTCCGGAAATCCTAGTGAGACGATGCGGAATAGAGCCAACCCAGCAGAACCACGGCAGAGCTTCTCTATAAACCCAAGCTCAGCAATCTTGGAAGCCATCTCCACACGCCAGGAAAAAGAGCCAGCTCCTTAAGCGTCTTGCGTTTTCGTTGCCCTCACTTGCCTCTACTTTGTACCAGCTTTGTCAGAGTATCTGTGCCACCCTCTTGGGAGTTGGTTTTGTGACTGACTCTGTGCTTGTCTACTCTTCGAACTTCTCTGGATTAAATGAAGCAGGTATCCTATAGAATCCTGTCTAACAGAGGCAGTAGCAACAACCACATGAAAAAATGCAACTAAGGAACTGTACTGTTACTTTCCTTAATACTGTGAATAAATAGCTGTTTTAAATTGACTGATGCATGTCCATGTTATGAGGCATGATCAAACACTACGGTGTGTTTGAATTTTTTAAAATGTATTACAGTAAAAAACCTATCACCATTAGTCACCATTAGTCCCTTTCAAATCCCCCTCCTCACTCAAGTCGCCATTCCTGCCCCTTTTGGGAGCAGTTCCCCGGAAGTCCTCCTTGATGAGTGCCTTCAGGTGTGCTGTCACCGCTGCCTCAACATCCTGAATCCATTTGAAACGTAGGCCCATCACGGTCGCTTTGACCTGAGAGAAAACTGGACATTATGCAATGCCAGATCCAGTGAGAAAGGTGGATAAGGACAAGCTGCTGCTTCCACGGGCCTGAAGTCACGTGCCATAAGCCCACTGTTCTGTCAGATGGCACTCAGGAGTAACACTCGCCAAATTGGTGATCAAATCTCTCAAAGACACTTGTGAAAGTCAATTTCCAGAGCTTCTTCAGGAAGTGGCAAGAACGATGGGGCGTTGTGTTTGAAGAAGAAGTATTTTTCAGGATCTTACCGGCAATGTGTACTTTACCGCAATTTTTGTAAAATGTAAACACACATCTTCCTTGATCACTCCTTGTATCTAGGCCACCCTACTGAGAGTTGAATTTGTGACTAGTTCTATGCAGATTCACCATCAGAACTTCTCTAGGTTGAATGAAGTGGGTGCTTTACAGAATCCTACCCAACACAGAAAGCACCTATAACCAGACACACAAAATGAAACAAAATAACTGCCCTCCATACAATTACTTTCTATGCCACAAGCAGTGAAGCAGTAGTATTTCCAATTGACAGATATGTGCCCATTTTAAGTGCCTATATTCCAATTGGTATAAAAGGAACATTGGACAGTCTGTGGCTTTGACAGACGCATAATTTGTTCCCAGATACTGATGACAAGAAGGGAAAAACTCTACGGAAATGGGTGGACATGGGTATGCCTACAGTAGTGATGATGGGGGAACGTCATAGCACAGAATCCCAAAGGAGATGACTTTCTTTTGTAGCATAGCAAGATTAACCTGCCTCAAACAATAACATGGCCTGTCATGCTAGGAGGATATGTACAATGTTAGCTTTGCCCTTAGAAAAATAACTGAAAAAATATATAAAGCAGAAAAGACTAGACGTGTGGGGCTGTCTAAGACATACTTCATTTTCTTAATTTGACAACAAAAGCAACCTGGCTGCAATTACAGTCTTAGGCTGCAGAGGAGGAAAAAAAAGTAGGTGGAAGTGTAAGAAAAGTGATTTTAATAAAGTGAGAAAGAGGGAGAGGGAATTGATAAGTGGCCACTTCCTTTCAATCTCTCTTTCCATCCCTTTCCAGAGACAGAGGAAGTCAATTATGTACCAGAGCATCACCTCCTGCAATTCGATTCCCTGCCTGACCTCCTTTGAACACTCCTCCCGGCAGGATGTCTTGACAAGTTGCCCTGCACACCAGCAGAGAAAACTTTCACTACCTGTAGATCCAGAGAAGCTCATTAAAAACACACCAAGTGTGCCGTGAGGCTGTAAATTGCTTCAAAACTCAGGTTTTTCTCTTCTAGCTTAGATTGTACTGATCAATGATGGAGCTTTGCCACAGAAAAGTGGATCATCATATCTGTTAAAATATCACAGCTTTATCAAGCTGACAGGCATCGTCAACTACAAAAAAAAAAGAAATTTTACAACCATGTTAAACCAAGTTTTATCACAAAAGAAAAACGACAGGATAACAAAACAAGAGAGAGAGAGAGAGAGAGAAAGGGATGGAGGAAAGGGAGAAAGAAAAAAGAATTTAAAAATTGGGTAAGAAAAATTGTAGCAGTGATTAATAAACTAACATTGACTGCACAATTAGCATTCCTAAAGGAATGCTAAGAGTATGTATTTTTATCAGTTAAAGACAGCCTGATATGACAAGAAAGCCCCAAGTACCTCATATCAAAAGCCTTTCCTGACTGCCCTACCTCCCTTACACATGAGCACTCGTGGAGGAAGGTGGTAAAATTCACTAGTCTGTCTCCCACTGCTTTGTATGTTCAACATCTTTTGAATAAATACAAAATCATAAATTAGCTTGTAGCAAAAACAGAATTAATTGAATGTCTTAAGTAGGATCATCAAACCCAGGTTCGAGCCAATTTATCTGCCTCAGATTTCGCTAATGCAGTTTCAGCTCATTAGAGCAAGAGTTGATGCTAGAGATGGGACATTATTAGACACAGAAAGAGAAAATGCAGGTTCAGAAAAATCTGACTGCCACTGTTTTTTGCCAGAGAGTTTCTGAAAAGGTAGAATCAGAAAATAATTCCCCTCTGAAAAACAAGGGATGATTTTAAAATGGTATTTTCATAAATTCTGAAGATGTTTACACACATAACAGACAATAAGAAGGCTCGGTGCTTTGTTCTCTCAAAGGTCTTCACTGGACAGTGTCTTAAAAACACTTCAGGGAACAGAGAGAGAAACAGAATGCAATGCACACACATAAAACTCTATATATCATATGAGCGTGTGTTGTATGTCCAGAGACATTATTCTGATGATTTTCTTTGAGGGAATTTTTAAAAGCTCAAAGTGAAGCAAAAATAATGATCTGCAGCAAGAAAGAAACAGCAGCAAGGTTGTGAGGGACGATGGGAAGATAGTCCCTGTATTTCCAGGAACGGAATCAGTAATCATCCTTTAGCCAAAAAAAAAAAAAAGGCGTTCAACAGGAAAGCTCATGACAATCCCAAATGCCTGGCCCTGATCTGGCAATGGGTACACAAGAACTGGGGTCTACTCTATCCCCACACTGCATTACATGGGCACATGGGCTATTCATGCACAAAGGGAACAGCAAGATCTTGGAATCCTTATGCATGCTAAGTAACAATAAATCGAGGAAAAAACAAATGTTAGACTAAAGCTAATAAAACAATAAGTGGCCTCAAAAACATCAGGCATTTGAGTTGATATTTCATTTGGTTCACTTGACAATTAAAGAATCTATGTCAACAGATAAAAATACCATCAAGGCTGGAGACCAGAATAAAAGAACCAGATGTCAATAGCAGTCAGGTTCCATGGAATGCTGAAGTCATTTACTAGATGGAACCACAGTTGAGTCACACAACCTTCAAGCTGCAAAGTTTTCCTTGGTATTACCCAGAGAACTGTAGCCCCACGGTGTAGACTTAGTGTGAACGTCACAGAAAGCTATGTAAGCCAGGCAGAATGGAATATGCCTGTAGTCCCGACTGCTCAGGAGACTAAGGCAGCAAGATCAGCTGAGCCCAGGAGTTCAAGACTGTGACACAGTGAGACTTTAGTTCAAAACAAAATTAAAGCTAAGCTAAATTGAAAGAAATGATAGTTTCAAAGCACTTAGCACAATGTCTGGCACATAATAAGCTCTCCACATGTTAGTCATGCATTTTGTATTGCTCACAAGATAATTTCACAATTGGCTTTTACATTAGCTTCATAATTGTATAATAGAAAGAACAATGAATCCTCCCATTAGTATCTTCTATTAAAAAATGAATTTTGAAATCAAGCTGACAGCTTGGGTACGTAGCTCAGTGGTGAAAGCTCTTGCCTAGCATGTACAAGACCTTAGGTTTAAATCCTCAGCATTACATAAAGATAAGCTAGGCATACTCATGATGTCTGAAATTCCAGCACTCAAGAGGATTGCCATGAGTTTGAGGCCGGCCTGAACTACATAATGAGCTCAAGAACAGCCTTGACTACAGAGCAAGACCCTATCTCAAAAAATATAAAAATAAAAAAGAATCAAGTTTATAAAACTTAAATATTTCTCATTTCTCTTCTTCTGGGGCTGAAAGCCAAAGGTTGAAGCAACTTCACACACCAGAAATGAGTGGCACGTCTGACTTCATGACACATACCTCACACACCTTCAGAGTCAAGGTGAGCACACTTAAGTTTGCGGTGGCACCCACTGGAACACTGTATCTGTATAAACTCCTGTCCTTTAGAAGGCATCCTATCATCCATAGTCATGAACTATTATGTAAAACTGTCACTTTGCATTGCAATGCCCCTTTAAAACTCTGTGTTCAAAATCTTCCTATTTTCAACAGAGTTCAAATTATGATTCATATGATTTTCTAAAGTTTCCTCATGTGTTGCTATTTGCCAAATGTAGACATGACCTTGTCCAAATGACAGAAACAAAGGGTTGTTTATTTTGGGTGAATTTACACGTCTGGCCAGCTAACGCCTTCTCCTCCGGTTGCCTGCGCTCCTCCTCGCTGGTGCTATGAGAAGGCGGCTCTGGTTAGCTGCTTCCACCGCAGCCGAGCAGAGCTGCAGTAATGGCAAATGGTCCTTGGAAATCACAATCACATTAGGCTGCTGTTCAAATAGCTCTTAGGGTTGCGATACTAGGAGGCATTCCTAATAACTGGTGACTCTGGGAGACCCTGCCCAGAAGGCCTCCAAATGGCAGCACACGATTTAAATTTTCATCTGGAAACAGTAGAAACGATGAGGCTCCAGCTGGGGACCTTCTGGTCGGAGGGCCGGTGTTCAGCCTCCCCATTAAGTGCCTTAAAGCCTCGCTAGGTTGAGGAGCAGATACCCCAATTTTTTCGCTTTTGCAGCTGAGCATTCATCTCCCACGTGATTCCCTGGGATCTCAGTGGGTTCTACAGATGTGACTCCACAGAGGCTGTCTTGCCGTGATCCAACCACACGCATCTGTGACTGTGACTGTCATAGCAGAATGACACTCTGACAATGGATAACTTTCTGAACTTCTTTTCTTCCATGTGCTGAGTAGCTTTGGGACTGACTTACCCACTTGAAGCATCAAATGAAAGCTGGCAGAAGCATGTTGTGAGCAGAAGGAAAACACTTTATTTTTCCTACAATAAGCAATAACCCTTAGGATAATAACTCAACACAAGTTAAACAGCGAAAGGGGACTTTAGTGGGACCCCAATGGCCTGAAAAGGAACAGCTGGCCATGTTAGTTATCACAGCCTGTCATGACTTGGAAAGTCCACTCTCAATTCTGCTACCAACTTGAAATTCCTGCACGTTTAGGCAGCAACACGGGACGGACGAGAAAGTATCATCACAGAGCAGTGGAGGCAGAACTCTCCATTTTAAGGTTTAACAATGCCAGCCTTGGTTCCCGTTGAGCAGGGAGCAAAAACAGTGCTCTCACCAAAACAGAGTTGGGAAGCAAAACTCAAAACCCCTAACACTGCTTTCGTATCTCTGACTAAATTGCTTTTAAATAGGAAACTTTTTATTCCCCGTACATATCAATGGCACCCAAGGATGGTGATTTGTCTCTGTGATGAGGAGTGTGAATCTAACGAGAGGATGAACATTAATACCAGGATTCCTGGGATGCTCCAAGTGCAGACTGAGCTGCTTCCATGGGGCTCTGTTAGGAAACCTATTTCAGAACCCCAATACTCTCAGCAGAAGAATTAGGAAGTTGTTTTGATTTTAAAACACACACACATACACAGGAGCAAATTCCTGCAAGGTGGAAATGGGAATAAAAACCAGTGTTTTGGAATTCTTTCTTTGCAGATAGTCATCAAATGAGGTACAATATTTGCTAACAGAGGGTAATTTGAATTACCCACGGATAGTTCAAAAACACAAAGAGTTCATTACCCAGATATCTCTATTTAAAATAGATTTGCTTTTGTTCATCAGCGCAGTGCACATGGCTGGGAAATGGCAAAATGCCAGAATGAAACTGCTCCTAATTTTCAGAGGAGGCCACCAGCTAATTATACAGACTGCAGGTGTGAAGAGAGAAGCTCAAAGTAATCAATAGCAGTAATTAATCTGCTAGACTGGAGCTAAAGAGCTAACAGCTGGACATCAGAAATGGACACATGCAACAAGATCAGCAATAATTACCTCTTTAAATATTGAATTTCCATAGCAACAATTAGGCACATAAATAAAGGCTGGAAACCAAGGCTTCAAGGCATGACACTGCATGGAAAACACAACATTCCCCAAATCAACCCTTCTAATAAAACACCAACAATATGCTTGGACTGGGTCAACCCAGGGGTGGGAGAAGCTGGATTCAACTCCTCCAACTCAGCTCTCTTGGAAGTTTGATATTGACTCTTAGATCCTTGACCCACAAAGATGGTCCTAAAAGTTTGCTTCGGGCAGGACAGCAGCGGCTTCCCTACCAGCTTCAAGGTTCATTGCCTCTCCCCTGTGGATGTTTCTTTTTATTTATGTTTCTAACACACGATTTCAGTTACCTAGACACGCCACATCTTCATCATTTTTTCCTTCCTCTACCTCTCCTCACCCTCTCCTCTGCTCCCTTCCCTCAATGACCATAGTCTACCTCATTGTTCCCTGTCTTTTCTTTTTCATTTTGCTCACTTATTTATAGTTTGGGCCTCCCACAAGTAAAATTCCAGCCAATGTTCTGAAGTCATTGGTTTTGACAAAAAGCTTTGGGGAAGAATTTTGAGACCAGCATGACTCACAAAAAGACCCAGAACCTGAAGCTCTGGTGACATTCTCTCTCTCTCTCTCTCTCTCTCTCTCTCTCTCTCTCTCTCTCTGGTAGAAAGAATAAAGAAAATTCTTTTCCAGTAGATTTTGCATTTTTTTGATGTGACGGGAAAGGTAGGTTAGCTATTATCAGATGTGAACTAAGTGCTTGGCACCATGCTACACAGTTCATATGCTTCATCCACTTGGGCTAAACCACATTGGTTTGATTTTACAACACAAGGATAAAAGGATAAAGACCTAAAGATTTCTCAGGGCCTTGTAGCCAAATAAAGATGGTAGGAGGGCAGCAATTTGTACCTAGCCCTGTGAGTTTTTATGATATTCTAGCAATGCACTCAGAAGTCTTTGGAGAGGGACTATTTCTCTAAGACACTGCAAGTTACTGTTATGAGTTGAAAATCAATTTAAATTATGCTATTTATGTGCTCTTGCTATTACAAAAAGTTAGTGATGGGTTAGATTACTCAGAAGACATTTGTGTAATCTTCTCCCTCTCAGGTTTATTGGTGTTGAATTCAGTTCACAACTTCTATGCGTCTTATTCAAGTCACCATTTCCCAAGAAGAAAAATGATGAACAATGATTATCAATCATCTATTCTACAGAAACAAGTGACAGAGGATCTCATCAACATGGAGCTACCCAGGCACATTTTGTCCCAATTATCATCAAAACGGTGCCATTTTTATTACATTTCTATGCTCTCTGCCAAATACTGAACAAGGCAGTTTTCATGCATTATTTCGCTTAACTCTCATCATAATACTACAAACGATATAATTAGATCCGTTCACACTTTAAAATGTGAGGTGAAGCAATGAGAGAGAGAGAAAGAGAGACAGAGACAGAGACAGAGGTTAATCAATATTCCCACAGACTTAAGTGCCCAGACCAATTTCCTGGAGTCAGGACTTATATCCAACCTCCACCCTCTCTTGCTTTCTCACTACATCCCTTGAGAGTTTTAATTTCTAAGGCATGAACTCCAAAAATGCACACAGTAACATTTCTCTTTCCACCCAAAGTATAACAAAGACAATGGCAATATGGTAGAGCTTCAAACACAGCGTGGTCAGATGTTGAGTTTGAATTCCAGTTCTACCAGTAATTGTGATTGTCTGACCTCTCTGTAAAATGGGCATAATTACAGAACCTGTGTAGCAATACTAAGGACTGAAAATGCTTGAATCCTATGAGCAATTGGCATAGATTTGGAGTACAGGTGGAATGTCTTACCAGCAAAAAGCTATCGCTGTCTTCTTAACCTCTCCTGTGCTATCCCTGCAGCCCTTACATCCACCAAGCCTTTCAATTTCCACCAGCTCTGAGCCAGGTCAGGGCCCTTATTCCTGCAGTCATGCCTCCTTCATGTCCGACACCTCTTCTTCATGTCCATCCTGCTTCATGGAAGGGGGAAGCGCTGATTCTTGCTACATTATAGCCATGCATATGGACAAAGCACGGGAATCTGTGTAGACCACAGCTCACTCAATGGTCCAGCTTCTACCATAGATAGATGCGTACCCTCAGGAAAATGAATTTTAACACACTGGCCAGGTCCAGGAGGACTCTCTGGAACTTGTGTAATGCTGGGTCATTTCAGAACTCCTCAGAGAAACTGCAGTAAGACAGAAACGTAACCAGGCCAGGTTCATGTAGTAATCTATTCAGGCTGCTATAACAAAGTGCTAGAAATTTAGTGGGTTTTGCACAATATAAGTTTATTTCCCATAGTTCTAGAGGCTAGAATTCCAAGATCCAGGCACTGGCAAAGTTGACCTCTGAAGACGGTGTCCTCTATCTGGCTGCAGATGACACCTCTGTGTGCCCTGGCAAAGTGGAAGGTGAGAACTCTGGTCTCTTCAGGTCTTTCTATCTGAGAACACAATGGCAGTTCTGCTCCTATAACCTAACTAACATCCAAGGCCCTACCTCTTAGCCAATTCTTCTGAAATTTGGGTTTCCACATGGGAATTGGCAGGGTCCAGGGGAGGGATATATTTAGCCCATGGCAACACCTAGCCTTACTTCATGTAATGCACAGAAAGACATGTGAGTTGTCGCCTCTCTCTTGTTAACTGCTGGGTAATGCCACACACATGTACACATGCTCATATTAATTTCTTACCCCCTATTAATTTCTTTATTTTTCAAAAGGAATATAAAGTGTACAAACATGACTGGCAAACATGGGAAACACAAATCACATTTTCTGAGAGCTATGACAAGCGATAAGAACTTACCAACGGAGTCAGTACACTTTTTTCCTAAAAATAGACTATTTTAGAGCAATCTCAGGTTTGTGGTAATGTATTACTGTGAACCTAAAATGTATACTTCCTTAAGAATTGACCTATGTCCTTACTAGTTAATGCATTATGTCCCAAGCTATTGGACGTGCTATTTTGTGACTTTCTTAAGATGTTTGGTCAGAAACCACGGGGACAAAGAACACTCATCTAAAGAAAGCAATAGCTTTACACCTCAAAGGATTACCCATCAGTCTTTCAAGTATAAAATTTTGCTAGATTAGAGAAATATCTGCAGATAAAATATCTATGAGTGCTGCATCTTAAATAGCATCTGGTTTTACTTTAAAAATGTCATCCCTGAATAATTAAGCCTCATTAATTTGCACTAATGCATTAACTGAACAGGTACTTGGCTAAAGTCTCATCTCTAAACTATCACTGAGAAAAGACAAGTAAATCAATAGCATTTGGAAGAAGAATGTTGATCACAAGCTCTTCATGTCTCTATAAATGGCAAAGGACGTCTGCCTCACTGCCCGGTGGCAGGTAGTTGGAGAGGAACTCACTGGTCTGTCTGTCCTCACTTGTTCTTCTGTGTGAAAGGAAAACAGCTAAACTGGCATGAGAATCCAGAGAGAGAGGGAGAGAGAAGAAAAGAAATAGAGAAATAAAATCACCTTATGGCAAATAACGCACTTGGAATCTCTCCCTGTGGAAAACTCTGTGGAATTCAGTGTCAGGTCAATCTGGGGAGGGGGGGAGGGGGACAGGGGGTGGAGCAAATCATAACAATACAAAATGTCATTTGGTCTGACTATGACACAAGAGGAACTGATTTTCCGCAAAAAAAAAAAAATGGCAAATTTTTCAGGCTGTCAGACAATAGGGATTTCCATTTCTGAAAACAATTTCCAGCCAAATGAAAAGATGGTCTGGTTGCCATTCTCTCTCCAGAAGAAAATGACCTGCTACCGATAATTCTATGTCCTGGCTACACTATTACCAAGGGTTGGAAACGACAGCCCTGAGCTTAACCTATGCCTCCTACAGGTTGGCTTTGCACATCATTTTCTAGCCCTTAACTGTGTTTTTATCAATTTATTTCTATGTCAAAGTAAAACATATACAAGAAGCTAACCATTTCAGCTTCTTTAGCTGTAGAATTCTGTGGTGTAAAAATATCCAGTGTTATGCAACCAGTACCATTCTATCCTCAGAAGCTGTTGACATCATCTTCATGAAGCAGTAACTCCCCATCCTTCCCTTACCTCCAATTCCTGAGAACCACCTTTCACCTTCCTCTGAAGAGATTTCAATATTCTAGACAATTCATATAAGAG
The DNA here is from genome assembly GCA_004027205.1 of Ctenodactylus gundi. NCBI lineage: Eukaryota > Metazoa > Chordata > Mammalia > Rodentia > Ctenodactylidae > Ctenodactylus > Ctenodactylus gundi. The sequence continues at coordinate 963,204 of PVKB01000036.1, forward strand.
GAATCGCAATGCACTTTTGTCCTTTCCTATCTTTCTGGCTTCTATATTGTCCTCAACCATCACTTTGTTGTAGTGGTGTGGAAAATGATTTCCTTTCTCTTTCTCTTAAGGGCATAACAATTCCCAGTACATATACCCATTTTCCACTCATCCTTGGTAGGCACATTGTTCTCATCTTCTAACTTTCAAGAATAATACTACTGTGAACATAGATGTGTAAATCTATTCAAGTCTCTGTTTTCCATTCTTTTGGGGTAAATATGTAGGAGTAGGAAGACTAGGTCATATAATACTATGTTGAACTTCTTGAGGAACCCACTGCCTGTTTTTCATAAATGCAGTTTCATTGAAACATAGTCACATTCGCTGGTTCACATGTCACATGTGGGTGCTTCTTTGCCACAGAGGCAGAGCACAGTGACTGTGACAGATAGGCACAAGGCCAGCAGAGTCTGAAATGCTGTCTTTCCTTCAGAGAGAAATCTGGCTACTCCCAGCACTGAAGCACTTTGTAAAAATACCGATGGCTTGGCATTCTCAGGTGGATTGAATCAGAATCTCCAAAGAGAGGAATTACAAAGCTATCATTTATATATTCTTTCTAGATGATTGTGACAAGTCACTGAGCTATTTCTGAACTGCTCAGAAATGTGTGCACATGTGTTCTCTGTCAACAACTACAGTATTCAATCAGTCTCAGCATTTAATAAACTAACGCACACCAAACACTGGCAGGCACACACGCTGAGAATGGGACAGAAGCGAAGCACGATGCCAACGTTTGTGTCTAAAAGATGAAGACGACGAGTTCTGGACAGGCGAGGGATAACCTCACCCAGGAGGAGGCATCTCAGCAGCCTCCCTTGTATCGATCCGCACAGTCAGAGAGCAGAATTTCTCCACCTCAGTGGCCTGTCATTTCTCTTTAACTCAGCATCTCTAACCTGCTGACCTATCGACAGCGCCTCTACTTTGAGTCTTCTTTGTTTTGTGTTGCTCTGCACTTTCTAAGTCTGCTCATCGATCTCCCTCTCCTTTGTATCATCCTGGGTATCTGTGTCTCTCAATCGGGACCTTGACGTGGGTGGGTATGCAGTTTGGAGGCCACCGGGGTGAAGTCCGGCCTGCACTTGCCTTGCCTTTCAGATGCTCCTTGTTAGCTCTTTGGACGATCCCTCAGAAAACTTCTGTGCTCTCATAGGCTAAACCACACTCAACCCGGAAGTTGCAGTCAGAACACATGCTTATCCCACTGGAACAAATGCCATTTAATGAAAATGCCTTTGGATAATTGAAAAAATATTCTACCTTAACCTAACGTACGGCTCTCTTTCTTCAGGTAGTATCCTTTACAATTTATCAGTACAACCTAAGAATTTGGATCTTCCTTAGATATACTAACAAGCAAACCGGAATATTGATGAGGGCTAAGATCTTAGTGCCAGCATATAACCAAAGCTAGTAACAAACATGCAGTTTATCATGCCTCAGGTAAGTCAACAAATATTTGACACACCCCTGCTTTAGGCACTGAGGAGACAAGATGAGAGAATCAAAGCACAGTCCAGTCATTTTTACCCTTTTTCAGTTTTCCAAACACTAATGGAATAACGTTTGCTGTTCTACTAAGGAGCTGAGGTTTACCCTCTGTGCCAGTGGTCCCCAGTCTTTCTGGCACCTGGAACCTGTCCAGTTGAAGACCACTCTCCCAAGGACTGGGGTGGGGAGAGGGTGCTTGAGGTGGGAAGGGCAGAAACAGCCAGCAGAAGCAGGAGGGGGAAGGGAGGGAGAGGCGAAGCTCTGCCCCCTGTTAATTAGAACCTAGTAGGAGTGCCCTGACAGGAGGCGGAGCTTCACTCCTCCACCCCAACATTGGGGTGGGGACTGGGCACCCCTGCTTTACACTCTGGGTCATCCTTCACAGTGGGCTGCTATTCAGCTAGAACAGTGAACTTCCTTGACTCTGATCCCTTTCAGTGTCCTGCAGAAAACTCTTACCTGCTCCCAGAAAGCCAGCCTGCTTTCTTGAATTATGCTTGTTGTCTGTTACCTCTTACACACAGGCGGACTTACTCCACACAGCTCAGTTCTTATCTTTCAGAGAACACTGAACTGTGTAGGTTTTCAACGTCAGAACAACTTTTTATCCTTGCATTAAAAGATGTTGGTATGGTTATGATATACAACTTGAGTAGAAAAATAAAGTCGAAGTTTAGAGTTAGATTTTATTACCTCTTCAATGACCTGGGCTCATTTTCTTAAACTTTACTCACCATTCTGCAAAATTCAAATGCTCCTGTAACACCATAGACTGTTCCCAACAGAGCTGAGGTTTTGCACTTATGAAGTCATTTTATTCGTTCCCAGATGAGCTGCTATCTTTCCATCTTTTCAGGCTCAGGGACATGGTGAAGAGACCCTGAACCTCAAGGTCAGCTAACTTGGTTCTGAATCTTGCTCACCACTACTTAGCTGCATAATTCTGAGCAACTTTTTGATTCTCCAATCTATTCCCCTCATCTATAATGTGTTTCTCCTTACACAGTTTTCTTAAGAATTAAAAACTAGAGTTAAAATGTAAAACCCCCTAAAAGCAGTTTAGACACATAGACGCCGGTGCCTCACCGAGACTTCAACCACAATATAGCCTTACTTGGGGTTCACTCAATGGAACTTCTTGCTGCTGCAATGAACTTAGTAAAATCCAAATGTATTGCCCAGCAGTCCTAGCAGCTAGATATCTAAGTCAAGGTGTCAGCAGGCTGTGCTCCTTCTGAGGTCTGCAAAGGAGAATCAACTATCTCACTTTCTCCAATTCCTAGAAGCCACCGGCATTCCTTGGCTCATTGCCCCTTCCTTCCTCTTCAAACATCAGCAATGTGGCATTTTCCTATCTCTCTCCTCTCACCTTACAAGACCCTGTGTTTACACAGGGCTCACCTGGATGATACAGGTGAATCTCCTTATTTCAAAGGCATCTGATGAGTAAATTCACTTCCATCCACAGTCTCAATGTCCCCTGGCCATGAAGCGTGGTATATTCACAGGTTCCAAGGAGTAGGGCATGGAAATCATTGTGTGGGGACATCGCTCTCCTACCTCAGAGGTCACTTTCTTTCTTCCCTCAGCCTCTATTTCCCTCCCATCCATTTTTCATCAAAGCCAACTTCCTTGCCTCTGAGACTCAAACGAAGGATCAACTGATTCAGTGAGTGTCCACACGCTCTAGCCCTGTCTGAATTATCTTCTGCTCCTCGGTACTTAATAGTAGTATGCAGTAATACTTCTACAATTCAGTTACAATTATGATTTATCCATATCAATCATCAGATTATCAATTCTATTGGACAAGGCATGGTTTGTTGTATTGACTATAGCCCTTGCAGAGTGTTCAAATTAAATTGTCTGATAAAAGAACAACAAAAAAGTAGTTGTTGCTACTGTTTTTGTTAGTTTGCTTATGCGTGTGGGTTTAAATTTCTCAGTTTTTGTGACCACAGAAAAAATATTAATCTAAAATATCAAAAAAAGCTGCAGTAGCTCTCAGCGCTAGCCTCACCTTGGAAATCGTCTAGAGAGCTTTAAAGCATCTTGACAACATCAACACAGTCCCCAAGATGCTAATGCAAATCTGAGGTACAACCTGGGCATGGAGATTTGTAAAGCTCTCTGGAGATTCTAAGATGCAATTAAGGCTGAGAGTCACTGGTTTACATCTAGCATTCAGAGATTTCCTATGGAAATGCCAAGAGCAATATTACATTTCATAAGATCAGCAATAGTTGAATAGCACCAGTATTAGTTATTGGCCAATATTCCATGGTTGACAAATTAGATTCTTCAACACACTGTTAGAAAAAATACTCTGTGTACACACACTGTTTTATGATAAAGTTCTATTTCTTGGGGGAACAAACTGAGTTTTATGTATTCTTATTAAGTGACGTTGTGCTGTGAAGTAAAATTTGTCTCAGCCTCTAACAACCCAGTTCTCTTGGCTGCGGCATGACTGACTCATTAATGTGAGTTCATAGGCCCTCCACACACACACATTTCTGAGGGTTGGCGTGGGAGGCTGCGGGTCACCACAAAGAGAGGCACGTTTGTGCCTGTGGAAACTCTGTGGGGATGTGTGAGGGCGATGCCTAATTCATAAGGCCTCTGGAGCTAAGATTTTTGCCAAACCATATGGTTTTTGCCAAACTATTATCAAAACATCAGTAATAAGGAAAAAGCATTAAAGATCAAAATGGATGACTGAACATTATTTTTCTGAAAGGAAGTTGTCATATGCAATCAACTAATGCTCAAAATGAACATGTAGCACCTCTTTCCCCTCTAACCCCAAACGTATCTGGCTGTATACATGGAGAATAAAACATGTTTCCTAAAGTTCACAACCATTTCAAACCTTAAAGGATCACAACAGATTTAGAGGCATACTACTTTAGAGAGTTTGGCTTATTTTTGTTAAGATACTACAATTTCTTCTTTTGCTTATTACACTAAAAAATAACTTGAAAATATAAAAAATACACTCAAAATTTTTTCTGGTCATAAATAGCCATATAACAAATTGCATAAGTAGACTATCTGCCCTCTAGTATTAGTTATAGTCATACTGAGTAACAAATTACCATAAACTCATAGGCTTAATGATACACACATTTATTATGTCGCTTTGTCTTTCATTTAAAGTTCCATGAGATAGTTGTGGTCTGGGTCTCTCATATCAGAGAGACCATTCAATGTTTCACCTTCTGCTTCTGACTCACTTCACTAAGCATGATATTCTCAAGTTTCTTCCATTTGCCTGTGAATACCTCCACACTGTTGGACCTTACAGATGTGTAGTATTCCATTGTGTATAAATACCACAGCTTGTGTATCCACTGGTCTGTTGATGGGTATTTTGGTGACTTCCATATTCTAGCTATTGTTAGTTGTGCTGCTATGAACATGAGGGGACGGGTGGGGGGGGTCGGTAAAGGGAGGGAAGGGAGGGTAGGGGGAGGGACAAAAGGAGAGCAGGAAAGCCTTTGTCACTTTGACAAGAAATGTATGTGCACAAAATGCTCAACTCCATTGTAAACCTTAAATTCTGCACTTGTACATATCAATTAAATGGGGGGAAAAAAGAGAAGGTGAGCTTTAACTAGAATTTTGAAAAAAAATGAAAGAAAAAAAAAGAAAGAACATGAGTGAACTTCAAGAACATCTATCTGTTAGGCCAAGGTTCCAACAACTTGTAAGAAAATGATTCTAGTCTAACGACTCATCAAAAGAAATTTGAATGAAGAGATCATCTGCAGAGTTATAAAAGAAATTAAAGGAACCAGTGAGAAGCCATTTGTATATGTAAACTGACAAGGCAAAAAAGAAGAAATACCGTCACAAAGACTTAATGAGAGCTGGTCTCTCCTCAAGAGGGACAGGAAGGAAGAGACTGCCACTACCAAAGTATCTGTCCTTCCATGCTTCAATCAGCTAGCACTTCCCACTGATCAACTCCACTGAAAGCCAGTGCAGTTGGAGCAGCCTCCTGAGGAATGAGGTTGGGAAAGGACAGCCCAGAACTGAACTAGAGGGTGTCAGTGGGGGGAGCCATGCAGGGCATGGGCTTATCCTTTCTTTTCTACATGCTGAAGAAGGTGAAGAAGCTTAAAAGAAAGTGAACACCAAACTGGATTGCAGTGAGCCTAGCATAGTGGTGCATCCCTGTAATTCTGACGTGCAAGAAACTGAGTCAGGAGGATCATGAATTCAAGGCTAGCTTGGACTATGTAGTGACGTCTTGTCTCAATAGACAAACAAAATGAATGCAAGTTTTCCCAACCAGACAAATTACACGGAAGTCTAAGAAAAGGGCTGAATCATGCAGGATACAGAATAGCAAGGCAACACTGCTTGGGATTCCAACTAGTGGCAATTAACATTCATTTTCAAGTCAAAGCAGATTTCCTTAAAAGGCATAGCTTGTCTTGTCTCTTTCAAATTTCAAATAGATCAGAGTCAACATGTCAGGACCATCTTACTATTATCTACATCCCTTGGGTGTGAACTCAGTTTCTAGAAGATTCCTGCTAGTCAATTTCGGGAGAATTGCCCCACTCTTATTAAAGCCCTTTTCCTAATGCTCAATCCACTGACCCCCTTGTTCTGCCTCTTGGCTGCTAATCCCAGCTATCTCAGCTACATTCAGAGTTCACTCCACACTGATGACTCTGTCCTTTATACCAATAGCTCCATAAAAAAAAAAAATCTATCTTGCCATTTTTATCAAACATTTAGGGAAATTTTTCTTTCCTCCACACAGATGCTACAGTAAGCTCAAACAAGTCACCAGAGAGCACAACTTCCTTAAAATAAATATTTCTTCAAAATATATAAAAGAAAAGTCTAAGTTTCTAAGGACCGCTGTAACAAATTACTAGACACTGATTGCTTAAAACAACAGAAATGTATTACCTCAAAATTCCAGAGGCTAAAAATCTAAAATCAGAATGTGACTATTTATCACGACATAGCAACTTGAAAATGGATGAGGAAATGCTCAGCTGATCCAGAAGGCGTGGCTGTGTACACGTGTGTTGATGAATAACACGTGGGCAAGCAAATTGAGGGAAGGAGATCCCCTCTGGCTGTGGGTGGTATCAACTGAATCAGCCCTAGACATCAATCTCCAGTGCAGACTCGCTCCAGTCCTCACCGTCACCGCAGGCCCTTGGTCTGCAGCAGTCTTACCACATCTGCTCTCCAGTGAACTTCCAGGACTTTGAGCCTGGCCTGGTGTACTTCCATTTTCCTGTCTGACTAGCTGTTGGATCTTCCAACTCTCCTGTATTCAGATGGTCATTTTGGACTCTCTTCACGCTCTGTAAGCCATCCTAATAAATCCATGTGTTTTATAAATGTGCATATTATCCATGTAAAAATTCTATTTTTTTTTTTCAGAACCCTAACTAATGAGCAGGGAATTGGCCATGTTGGCTGTTTTAGAAGTCGTTATGGAATATCTGTCTCATGGTCATCTCCTAGCTTCTCAAGTTAACTGCAACCATTGGCTTGTAGGAGGACCGTTCTGACAATCATTTGTATTTTCACAATGTCCTCCCCATGTGACTGTTCAAGTTCACTCTTCTTGCAAGCACACCAGCCACTGGAACAGGCTCACACTAATGTAGTGTGACATCATCTTCAATTACTTGCACCCCCAAGGACTTTATTTCTACACTGACAGGCTCGAACGTATCTTTTGAGGAGACACAATTCATCTCACATCAGAGAAAAAATTACTTAACCATGCACTGCCAAAATAAAGCCAAAGAGAATCAAGGTTGGGATGGATGGTGAGCATAAGCAGAAATTCAAAATATAGGTAGTGCTGAGGGCTTATGAAAGAAGGACAGGCCAGCCCAGGAAATCATGACTGTTCAAGGGTCATGCTGTGTAAGAGTCTTTAAGCTTTTGAAGGGAAAATTGAAATCTCTAGGAAGAGGGTGGGGACCAAAGCTAATAAAGAGGTAGGGAAGGGAGTTACACTAAGGTAATGGAAGTCAAAGTTAGATTGACAATATAAAGAAAAGAAAACAAAGCTATAAAAAATTAAATACAAATATCCCAAATCAACTATGCCAGACCATTCAGAGAGAACATCAAAACTATGTATGGTAAATATGTGAATGTAGTTTTAATGACTCCCTAAATAAATACTCCCTAAATAATTACCCTTGTTTTAGCACATACCATGTGCTAGAAAATCAGTCTTGAGATAGTTGTACACAGCAGAAGGGGCAAAGGAACCAAACAACCCCAGGCGCTAACTCCCTAGAATTGTGGAAGGTATAAAGGAGCCAGACTTTGTTCTTGGGATTATTTCTACTTGAAATGACTGTTTTATTTCTTCTTTGGCCTCCCTTCATTTCGTTCCAATGTCTCGACAAATCAGTGACAGCTACAGCACTTCTGCAGAGCCAGCATTTTCTCATAGCGTCTGCGAGAATGTTTGGAACTTCAGACACTCCTTGCTGTGCAAAAGAGGCCATTATTTGCAAGTGTCTTCAACCACCAAAAATCATTGCATAAAGTATATGGCTCAAAATAGGAAGAAAAAATAAAATATTTCACAGGATTAAAGTTTTTAAAAAATAAACCCCAAAGTATTCCCACTCACTCTGGAGTCTTGAGGATAAAGATTAAATCATATATTTCTTCCAATTTCTGATACCATGCTTTCAATACATGGTAAAAATATTATCAATAAAGGGATAAAATGAAAAACAAAGGGAGAAAAATGATTCAGAAAGTAGAGGGACATCACATAGATCTGGAATTTATTCTTGTTCTGTGCTATCTTATTCTTTTCCTTGTTGTCTTTCTTCTTCTTCCTAATCCTCCCGATGAAAGCATTCAAGTTTCATACTATCTCTACACACGGTTCTTGGACAAAAAATGAATCTAAGCAACAGAAAGAAGATTGAGGCAGGAAGTTTCATTGAATGGAAAGAACACACACACACACACACACACACAGAGAGAGAGAGAGAGAGAGAGAGAGAGAGAGAGAGAGAGAGAGAGAGAGGACTCCAGGAAAGAAAAAGGGAGATTTGAAATCCAGTCCTTCACTAATTGGCTCATTGCCTCTGTAACATGTGAAGGCATCCTATCTGTCTATGGCCCAGAGTTACACGAGTTGGCATACTCATAGGTCAAAATCATAACCTCCACCTTTAACAGTGGTAAGAGGCTGGAAGTATAGCTCAGTGATGAGAGAACTTGCCTTGGAAGCAAGAGGCCCCACGTTCTATCGCCCAGCACCGCGTTGTAGTTGGACGTGGTTGCACTCAGAAAGCTGAGGCAAGAGGATTGCCATGAGGCCAGGCCAGCTTGGGCTATGCAGAGATTTTATGATCAGCCTAGATTAAGAACAACATCCTGTCTTAAAAAAAAATTATAACAGCTTTTCCCTCCAACACAGGAACCTGGCAATGTGTCAATGTGAAGATAAAGTTCTTACATACAAATGAGATGTTCATGGTTAAAATATGAGTTTTCCCACTGAGGAATGACCTCCCTACCACATAGAATCCTAGAAAATAATAAGAAATCGGTGGAGGGATGAGGGTGCAGAGGAATAGCGCGCTTCAGTGCAGCTGAGCTTAAGGACCTATCAGGGAAGGGTGGAAGGCCTACAAGATACCTCTTCTATATTGATCTCCACATCTGTCATTGGAAAAAGAAGCAACTACCCCCTTACCCCCAACCCAGCTCTGCCTTCTCCTTCCTGTCTGCAATAAGCAGTTTATACAGATGTTCCTCAACTTACGACAGGGTCACTCCCAACCAACACACCATAAGCCAAAGGCATTGTAGGTTGAAATTTATTAAATATGCTTAACTTCCCAAAAAGAAATCACAGCTTAGCACAGCACACTGCAAAGTGTCAGCTCTTCCTCCTCACAGAGACCCAGCTAGGCCCTAAATAAAGAAATCTCCTTCCAAAGTCATTACGTCTTGCATTTTATTTTCCCTCTGCTTTTTTTCCTAGAAGCTATCAACTACCATAGCTTCCGTGATTATCATTATGAGTTTGACCCTCCAAAGAGTCCCTCTAGGCTCATATTCTTAAAGTAGCCCTCACCTGGATTTCCAAAAGATTCCTATACCATTTGCAAAATGTTTCAGAATCACCTTAAAGCACATTAATGTAAAAGTGAACTTGCCCTGTCATTATTAGCAGGAATTCCTTTGAATTTCCATTGCAGGCACTTCCATCACTCTCTTCCTTCTCCTTTATGCTCATGTAACATCTAATCAGCAGGGTCCACAAGTCCCTCCTCACAATGTCCCTGTTCTCACTCCCACTGAGATCCTCCTAGCTCCATTGCCCCATGCCTCAGTGCTTGTCATACTCTTCTAATGACCTGCCAGCCTCCAAAGTCCCTGTTTTCATCCATTCTATCACAGGCTGCATCCACTGGCTTGCAAACTTTCAATGTCTCTTCCTTATCTTCAGGTACACTAAAAGTCTCTCAATCCACCTTCCAAATCCCCACAGGGTTATCTCAGTCTACTTTCTAGAAACACTCACTATTACCACTAAAAGGACCTTGCCCCCCACCTCCTAACTCCTTTGCTTCATTACCCCACCCTTCTTCCTAGAGCAAGATTTCCTCTCTACCTACCATTGAAGCCCAAACCTTTCTGGAAGGTCAAAGTCAATGCCCATTTTCTTCATGAAGGCCTCTCTTCCCACACCCACAACTGGATTTGAATACCTTTATTTGAATCTCTTTATAATCATATAAACTATCTTCTGGCTAGGTAGAATTTATTAGCTATTAGCACAGAACTTTTTGTTTGTGTCTTTATTTGTTTGTTCTGTTAAGTCTGTTAGAGTCAACCAGTCAGGTAGAGATCATTTCTTGTTTTTGTGTCTCCTGAATGCAAGCTAGTAAAATTTTGTCTAATTGAGTTGAATTTGTTTTTCTCTCACAGAAAAGAAAGTTCCAAACAATTGAAAGTCATGGGCTTCTTAGATTCCTGCCTTCAAATAGCATGATGCTTAAAATCTCTCTCATTTCTCTATACACACATATGACCATCTCTATTCGAAACTAGCTACTGCTTTCCCTTCCTCTGAAATGGACAGAAATTAGGTGAAAACAAGGGGGTCTAAGTCATGGCATGGGTGCATTTATTGGCGGTCTCCTAGAAACTCATGTTGGCACGTTCTTCCTTCATTAAAAAAGACCTAGTTTTTACTTGAGACAACACACAATGTGCACTTTATGTGTAAAATCTTCAAACCCTTACAAGCACCACCCACAATAGCATAGCATTTTTCTCACCTGCTGGAGTGTAGGCTCAAACAAAACCACTATCACGTGGGTGCTTTACTCCTTTCCCAAAAATATTAGCTGTTAAAAAGACAGTTCAGAACATCCATGAAGACATTCTAAGGTACAGTCTTAAAACAGACTACTTTCTTCAGTAACATGAATAATTTTTGCAGAACCACGGGGCCAGAAAGCTTGAAGAGAGGACTGATCCTCTTTCTCGCCACCTAATTGCTTGGTTGCAATCTCATTTTCCATCACATTTTATTTAACTTTTCTATACTTATATCACATAAATTAGCTCAGCAGCCATGCAGAATAACTTTGCTTCATTTGGATCAAAATTAATGAGCGTGATCACAAAGCAATGTGTACAATTTCAATGAAGATACACTATAATTATTCTATTGTATGGGTTAGCACTTCAGCCATGTATTAATACATTTTGAATGCATAATAGACAATGCTTTCTGTGGTCTCTTGCCATCACACCCTACTGAAAAAAAAATGCCCTGCAGTTAAAAAAAAATGCTAAAATAAATTATTAAACACAAGGGAAGGAAACAAGAGAGTAATCAGGGCTAAAAAAGAAATGACAAAGACAGAAGCATACTCCTAGGAACTCGTTTCCTCATATAAATTTTATTTCCAAGTCACTTCATTAAGTAATGCACTAAATTGTGCAACAATAGATCATTTTCTTTTCTCAGCTTTAAGTGAGGAGCTTCTCAGTAGGTAACTCCAGGCATCAGAGCATATGTAAGGAACGGAGAGGGGAAAACACAAAAGAAGACAGGCGCCTTGGTCTGCAGTCAATTGTGAGTTTTGCTGGTAAGTATCAGCTTGAGACCACGAATTATTTCTGCCCAGGTCGTCCAGCACATGGAGTCCTGCTCTGGAAACATTACACTCATAGGGCGGGCAATTATGTGTCTTTAGGACTAATCCCAAACAAGACAATGATTTAGAAATAGACACATTCTTTCTTGAAGAGCTTTTAGTCATAAACGTAACGTTTTGTCTTTTCCCTACCCGGAAGACCTTCTAGCTCCTCTTTCTGCTCTCCTATTAAAGGTATAAAGCAGCCCTTCCACCTGCTAGCACTCACAGACCAATAACTTTAATTTTTGGCGCTTATTCACTGGCTGAATAGACCCATCCACACCTGCTTTCTCCCTAATTAGCTGGCTATCTAAAGGCTGCAGATCGGAGGCTGCCAGCTTCCGGAACTAAGAGGGAGATCATTTAGTCGCTGATGTGAGAGAAGGAGGGGGAAGGAGGAAAGAAGGAAAAAAATTATCTTTTATTTAAAAAAAGAAACTAGACAGGAAGACCTGGGGACAAAGGGAAGAATCATTTGTCAAGAGTAGAGTAGCAAAAGAAAATTTCACAAGGCAACTTGAGGGCAGTAAAATGAACAGTAGCCCTGAAAACAATACATAGCCAATTTGTACTTAAGGGCACCTGAAATCATCTATGGTACCCAGCTCTCTCCCCTGTTTTCACTACTTAAAAAGTCACTCTATATCCCATTGTCAGAGGTGAGGAATAGGATCCCCAATAGAGAGAACGGTGTCAGGGTCAGAAGTGCCCAGGCTCTTGACTTTCCTCTGCCCCAGCACACTGGAATGTGAATTAGCCATGCAACTGGGGAGCCTCGGGAACCCACTGGTGACGAGCAGGAGCAGAGGAAAGTGTCTCTGAATTCCTCTTCAGTTTTCCTGTTCTGCGGTCATTTCAGCTCCTTTCCACAACACAAACCACCGCCGAAACCACCCAAGTGGGTAAGACGGAAACATAATGAAAAGACTGCGTTCTAAAAATTAGTCCTTCACACACCACTGGAAGGATTGAAAAGTTTCAAATCATGCTGAGTGAATTTTGAAATTAGAGAAAACCTAAACGATCATTGACTTCAACTTTTTTTACATTCCAGGTAAGAAAACCAAGTGCTGAGGTGTTTCAAGCTTACAGAGCAGAGTCAAGTCCAGAAATCAAGTTCTAAGGTTTCTGGGAACAAATAATTGATAGCTTCGTAGTGAAACAGTTCTTTGTCCTTCATTTTGCATCAGAACGAAAATGCACTGATGAGAAAGGAAGTATCTGCTGCATGCTGAAGTGTAGGAGCAGTTTCTCTTTCCTTTCTACTGTTTACATGCTCTTTAAATATGTTGTGGCTACTTAGTGTAATCTTGGTATAAACAATAATGAACTCCTCAATGGCCCTGCAAGAATAACACTAGACCAGAATATATATATATATATATATATATATATATATATATATATATATATATATATATATGAAATATATATATATTTCAGATAGGAGGATTCCTTTCAGCTTACAAGCAGTTACATCTCAATAACTCCGCTGTAAATTCAAAGTATGGTGAGTCAATGTGCATTTAGACTGGATGTGTAGACAAAGGTGTCTAATCCTAGCACCCTGAGAGGCTGAGGCAGGAGGATTATAAACTCAAGTTCAGCGTGAGCAACTTAGCATCTGAATGAGAACTTGTTTCAACATAAAAAATAAAATAAAAACCAACGAATGAAATTTTAAGAACAGAGCTCAGTCCAAAGGGCCTGAGTTCAAGCTCTAGTACCACAAAAAAATAATAATAATTTAATACACCTACCCTACTGAACATCACAGCTTACCCAAGTCCAAATAGTTAAATTAGTGTTTATAGCTGGGCAAATCTTCTAACACAAAGCCTGTTTTATAATAAAGTATTGAATATTTTGTGCTGAAAGTTTAAAAATAGAATGCTGTATTGGTATAATTTTATATCATGATGAAGTTGGAAGATTCTAAGTTCAACTACTCGTACTTGGGGGCATCTGGGTTGCAAGCAGCTACTGGACCATCGCACCATCCTGCTTGGCCCATCAAGAGCTTCCTCTGCTCCCAACATCCAGCCTCACACAGGCCCGAGAGATCTTCCGGACCTGCTTCCCTCTCCAGCTCCATCTCCCGCTTCCCGCCAGGAAGCTGTGTCTTTCGGCCATTTTCAACCATCTGTGGTTTCACAGCCTCCATACAACCTGTACTCTCACTGCGCCAATTCCTTTCTTGTTTTGTTTACACCGTCTTCCATTTATCACTCAAGTTCCAGAACGTGCATTCCTGCTTCCAGAGCATTTAAATGTTGACCTTTCTAAGACTCGAGCTAGGCGAATTCAACTCCCTCCACCTGCTCATTAACATTACTATTACACTCGCTTTGCATCCACTAGTCTCGCACTACACAGTAGGCTTTTCAAGAGAAGGGATTTCTTCTTCACTGTCAAAGGTCCATAGTGCTTTGTAATAGGTGTCCAAAAAATGTCAAATAAATTAGCATTAAGGAAGCCAGAATTACGGTCGCATACCTGGCAACACTCATTCACTTACATTTCAAACAGCTAATTGCATGTCTTTACAAACTTGCAGAACAATGTGATACCTGCTCCCCACAGAAGTAAGGATGCTCAGAGACCCATTGACTCTCCCAGGATCCCTGAAACACCTCCCATTCAGGAGCTTTACTCGCTGAGATAGGAATGCAGGGGTGTGGCAATGACCACACAATAACTGAAAATATGCAACTGTACTCTTTTTTTCTTTTGAGACAGTTCTTTTTAAATTGCTAATTTGCCCAGTTGGGGTTCAAACTTGATATCCAGCCTTGGTCTCCCAGAACACTGGGATTACAGGCCTGTGCCACCAGACCTAGCTTGCACTCCTGTCTTAAAGAACTGTAATACTAACATTTTCCCAGGAGTAGAAGAAACGTGAGTAGAAGCCGAATTTTGGAGCCTACCTGAGTCGAGCCTGAGTGCTGCTCCTTAATGGACCCTCAAGTACTTAAGGGCACCTGAAATCATCTATGGTACCCAGCTCTCTCCCCTGTTTTCACTACTTAAAAAGTCACTCTATATCCCATTGTCAGAGGTGAGGAATAGGATCCCCAATAGAGAGAACCCTACGCCTTCATTTATTCATCGGAAAGTGAGGGAAGACCAGTGCCACTTTACACAGCCGTTGGAGAATTAGTCACTGCATGTAAAAATCTTATGGCAACATTGGACACACAGTCATTATTCAATACTTGCTTATTTTTGGTATGATGGTCATAGTCACTGTCTCTAACACTTCACACATGCTGTGTCACTTACTTCTCACAGCTCAATGAGTTGTCTTCATGACAAATCAATGTGCCACTGCCATTTAGCATCATTGTAGAATATCTACTATTGCAAAAACTTGTATCTACAAGATTCTACTTTATATCTCTTTCTCACCCACCTCCACCCTCCATAAAAATTGGCCTTCACACATCTCCACTTTTTATGTGATTCTCTCATGTATCTACAAACACAAACCCCTAAAATTATTTTTTTCTCAATTTTTTTTTTAATTTTGTAGAGAATGTCTCAATCTGTAGTCCAGGCTGGTCTTGTACTCATTATGTGGCCCAGACTGGCCTGGAATTCACAGCAAGCCTCCTGCCTTGGCCTCCTAAGAGCTGGGATTATAGGCATGTACCACAACACCCAGTGCTAAAACTACTTTTGATTGACTTCTCCAGAATAGCCAACCAGCTAAGACTCTTCAAGAATGCTTCTTTCTTCCATTTTATATTTTATTCTTGCTCCTGTCCTCTTAATTCGGGTCCTCAGTATCTCAAAATTAGATGGAGGCACCTAAATAATTTTTATCTTTAATTTTAAAACACATACCATTTTGGAGACAGAGGTCTCGACTTCAAGTATGAAATAGAAAAAGCAAAAAGTTTAAGTCACAAAACTTTTCCCCATCTCTGCATGTTCTCCCAAAACACAATCAAATAAGAGGAAAAACAAACCTATGACCCTATGCTCCTATGACCCCCATATCAAGCAAAATGCATTTGAAATAACATGAGTAATCTGATTGGGAAGACAAATCCTACTCCAATTCAAAGTCACACTTTCTTAGAGACTGATCTGTGCATTTTTTTTAACAGAAATAGAAAAGAGGAGATTCAAACCTAGGAAAATGAACTTCTCCCCTACAATTTGATTTTCACTGTACTAGTAGCTTCTGTAAGACCAATTATGCTATAACATAGCAATAAACTTTTCTTTCTCTGTGGTCTTAGACAGAAGCAAATGAACCAAAAGTTTGATCTCAACTCTCCCTGGAGGTTTGTCAGTCTCCTTGAGGATAAGGCAACCATCCAATTAAATTTTTCTGCTTCTTTTCAGCTCTCGGCTGTGGCAAAATAAGACAGGGCACAGTTGCAGGGCTCATAAGCTGGAAAGAGCTCACTCAGGAACTAGTCTCTGCATTCACAGTGACAGGACAGCTACAGTTTAAATCATGATCAGAGCTGGAGCGGATGTGCAATCTAATAAACCAAATCTCATGTTGTCCTCTTGGAAAGCACCTCAGACTCAGAGATCTGTGTCTATGATGTCCCCTTGTATCAAACATACACAGGAAGATGTCCCAGTGTTCACAAGTACCCGACCTGCAACTCAGTAAGTTTGCACTACTTCATTAATTGTGAAACAAATTTCAGGATTTGGGAGGTGACCTCCTCACGGGACCAGCCCATGTGACTCCTGCATCTGTATTTGGAGACTAATGGCTCTTTGGTTAATATTGACCTTGAACTCCTATACCTCTGTTGCACTAAAAACTGAGAATACTAAATTAAAGAACAATTTAATTTATTTTCAAAATATTTTGTGATCCAAGAATAAATTGTGAACCCTTGGATATCTTAGGGTGAAAAAAAATCATTTTTTCCCAGATTTGAGATTTAAAGTGAATGGAAGAGAAGAAATAAAAATTTGGGAGGAAGTAAAAGTGAATATACCTTTGTATTTAAGACCTCTAAAAAGACATTTTATTTAAAGACTTACAAAGTACCATGATTACTATATTAAGTTTTAAGATACTAATCATAAAATGAGTATTGAGGCTAAAAACCTTATTAACAGATTTTAAATAGAGTGAAAAAAGAAGATGGTTAGCTCTCTGGACTTAGTGATAATCTCTTTTAAATATTCCATTTTCGTAGAATTTGCAGAGGAGGTAAAAAATGACAGGGGAAGTCACCCTGAAGAGGACTTCTTGCTGCATGTACCCTTTACAATGATGTCACCATCAGGATATCACTTCACTGGTCTCTGGGTCTTCTGATATTTTGTTGTCATTTACACAACTTTGAAAACTAGCTGACCCACTCTTGATGGCTGACCTACACTTAGACACCTATCTTTCAGTTTCCCAGTAGGTGACATTTTCAATCCAGACAAATTCTTTAATGTTGCGAAAGATGAAAATGAAAACTAGAAATAAATACACATGTGGACCCAGGCCTAGGCCATGAATGGGCGTGGCTTGCGACATCTTAGGACTCCTCAGTTAACCCAGAGTCTGGACGTGTGGTTCATTCTCTCATGGGATGATGAAACTTGCCCACAGCCACATCTGTGGTTTTAAAATCGAGTTAAGTCTGATAGTAACATCACTATCCCATTTCTGCTTTTAAGACATGGATGCCACTACAGACCGTTCTATCAATGTGCAGGGAGGAGAACATTTGAGCAGATAGAAAAGCAGTGAGAGGCAAAGCTTCCTCTCTGCAGTGTCACTGTCACCTGGCTCTGCCCCTCAGCAGAAGGCCACAGCTCCCATCAAGCAGTTATTTCCGTATAGTTTTCTATGTGGAAAGTCTTTCAGAACTTTGTCGGGTTTATCTAGTGGTGTCTCTATAGTCTGAACACACCGTCGTAAATTGTCTTTTTGCTAAAAGAACAATTTAAAATTGGGTTAAAAGTACCCAATCTCCAAAGCTGGGGGCATAGCTCAACTATTAAAGTATTTGTCCAGCAGGCACCAAGGCTCTGGGTTCAATTCCCCAGCACCACATAAGCTGGGCGTGTTGTTAAATGCCTGGAATTTCAGCACTCATGAGGCTGAGACAGGTGTTCAAAGCCAGCCTAAGCTGCATAGGTCAGAGCTAGCCTACAGACTGAGACCCTGTCTCCAAAAAAATACTAATAATAAAGTATCTAATCACCTTCCAGAACACTGACTGACACATAGTCTATATTCAACTGCCACTCTAAAGACAAACCAAGAAAAGTACAACAAAGTTACAGATGTAAAATCAGCCACAGGAACCAACCCCACAGAGGACACAGCACCTAACTTGAGAAAACAGACATAACCTCTGAAAACTAGAAAACATCCAATTTGTCTGTCTTTCAACGGTGGGCTTGCCTTGCTTGCCATTGGAGTTAAAAGAATGGTACGATTTTTTAATAAATGACATAAAAATAATTCTAAATAAACATCTATAGAAATGAGTTTGTAGGAATAAGTCCCAGGCAACAAAGTACAATGTATACTATTTCAATTTTTAGAATTTAGAACATTCTCCCCATATAGTACTATAGTGCTTCAAAATTTTTCAGAAAGAAACATAGAAGAAACATTAAAGATCCCACCATCACATATACATATGCATTGCATGCCCATTAGATTTTATTAAACTTTTGTATTTCTACATGTCTATTGACAGAGACATTTCCCCCATTTTATTGATATGTATTAGTGCAAAACCTAAGGTTTACAATGAAGTTGAGCATTCTGTGCACGTAGTATCTTGCCGAGGTGACAAAGACTTTCCCACTCTCCTTTTGTCCCTCCCCCTATCCACTCCTCCCTCCCTCCCCACCCTACCCCCCTGTTTGACTTTGTTTTTCGTTTTAAGTTCCATGAGATAGTTGTGATCTGGGTCTCTCATATCAGAGAGACCATTCGATGTTTCACCTTCTGCCTCTGACTCACTTCACTAAGCATGACGTTCTCAAGTTTGAGACATTTTAACACAACTTGAGAACTTAGAATGCTAGGACACAGAAAGATGGCACACCTTACCTTTCTTTGGAATAAACAGCACCAGGTCATTCAAGTCTTCTTAGAATCCATAACTGTTCTCTCATCTCCCTGAAAATACATAAATATAATGATTCAAGGAAAGTATTAACCGATCCCTCACGGAAGTGTTCCTCTGACCCACGATGCTGACGCACTCCTTTCACACTAACATTTTAATAGTCTGCTTGGTCCTAATCCAAGACACAGACCTGCTCTATAGCCCTAAATAAGTTCCCAGCACTTCCCATCTTTTCTGTGGATCTGGACTAATTATAGTGGCTACTTTGAAGAAAGCAATAGTGGGAAAATGCTGCCTGCGGGATCTAAAAGTTATTTTATTCCATAATTAGATATTTCTGTCTCAGGGGTATTTTATAGTCATGCTTTGAAATAACAGCCATTATTTTGCTACATTTTTCTATTTTTGCACATAAAAATATTTAGAACATGTTTTTAGCTGAGCTTTATTAGTCACAGTGCCAGGAAGTGTCTTGTATTATGGATGATGGAATTATCCGTGAGGGTTTCCCTTTAGTGTTATTTCTTCTTATATTGTAGTCTATATTCTTTCAGTGTTTGGTACCCAAATGAAAGTAGGAAGTGGAAATTGACTATCTTGTCCTTTTGTGTATGTGACCTATATGCAGGGATACAATTAATTCCATCCATGTGCCTTTTCACTTCTCTCCTCGCAATCAGCCTTAAATTCTCCATGTCACATGGAAGGCTACTTGTGGGTCAGCTAACACTATATTAACAAGAACTAGAAATGTAAAGTTGATTTCACAAGCACAAAAGTAACAGTTCAAAAAACAGCTGAGGAAAAACAAATTCCCTTATCAGGAAATTAGATTGCATTTCACATCAGAGGATGTAATCACCACAACGTTGTGGGCACACAATGACACCCGTATCTGGAAAGAAGACGGAATGATGAAGACATAGAAACAGAAGGGATTGTCTAATGTCTTGAGATGATTCTTCAATACCAAATAGGAATGACCTCTATAATACCCATCAAGTTTTTGTTTAAATGTTTCTAGAAATAGGGCCTCGGTTAGCTTACACAGCACCTGCCCCATGCTGGTCCTCTATGAAAGCGTAATTCCCTGTATAGAGATATGTTTCCTCTTAACCTCTACCCGTTAGTCTTGTTCTTTTCTTTCTTTTTTTTTTTTTTTTTTTTTTTGGAGGGTACATGAAAAAACCCTACACTTCCTCATACGTTACAGTCTCACAAATGTTTTTAAAATAGTTGTCAAATCTTCTGTAGTGAGCAATGTCACACTTCGCTAGCAGAGCCCGTCCACCACCCTTCTTCTGATATCAGCATTGCGCTCCCTTGCTCTGAATCCACGTGCTTTGCAGGAACTACAAACTCCTACAGCTGGAGCGAGTATAAGGCCAAGACCGCCTAAGAAATACAGATTTTGTGCTCAGGACCTCATTTCTACGTGGGCATTTAATGAAAATCAAGTCAATAAGATATACTTCTGGCTATGTGTTAGTTGAAAAATACAAGTTGCTTACATTTATGGGACAAAACACAATGTTCTAATTTACATAGGTATTATAGAGTGATTCAATGAAATGAATGCACATACCATCACTTCTGTTTTGATATTGCGATCAGAACATTTAAAAAACTCTCGGCGATTTTCACATACACACATGAAAATATAAATCACATATAAATATATATGTATATTTATAAATTTATGAATATGTATTTATTTAAGAACTACTCTCAGCAATTTTCCTGTACTCACATGACAATACATTTCACATATATTAGCATTCATCATGTTGTATAATTCTAAAATTTGCTCCTTCTGCATACCTGAAACTTTCTACCCTGGGAGCAACATGTCCCCAATTCTACCCCTCAGCGATCGCTGGTAGCTAGCACTATGTGCTGCTTCTGAGTGCAATATTTTAGATTACACATGTAAGTGCAGTCTTGGTTGGCTTATGTCTTATTTACTTCAACATAATGATCTGCACTTCCCCTGTATCGCTGTGCACTCTGCCCTTCTGTATCAATGCATATGTTCTTAATCCATTCACCCACTGATAGACACTTAGATTGACTCCCTACCTTAGGTGAAGTAGCTAATTTTGCAATAAACATGGAATGCAGATGTCTCTTCAACACACTGATTTCACTTCCTTTGAAAATACACCTCAAGAGAGGAATTGCTACTCCATAATAGTGCTCTTAATTTTTGAGAAACCTGCATATTGTTTTCCTTAGTGGCTGCACTAATTTACATCTTTCCCAAGAGCATGTGAGAGTTCTCTTCTTCCCCACTGTTTCCATTTTAAGAGATATGAATTGATTTGTCATTGTGGCTTTAATTCACATTTCTTTCATGACTTGTATGAAGTCGAGCTTTCTTTCATAGACGTACAACAAGATCTTTTACGTGACCTTTTTAAGAAATGCCTGTTTAGGTCCTTGGCCCATTTTAAAGTCAGGTTGTTTTCTTGCCATTAAGGTTTTTCTATCTTTCTTGTTTGATTATTGATCATTTTTTTCAATATATACTTTGTAAATAGTTTCTCCCATTTTTGATTTCTTGGTTGTTAAGAAGCATTTGAGGTTACACAACTTCGTTTGTTTATTTTTGCCTTTGTTGCCTATGTACTCAGAGCCATATCCAAAATGCATTTTACCAAGTTGATATTAAGAGGATGTTCCCTAAACTTATTCTAGTAGTTATACACTTTTAGGCCTTAACTCTTCAATCAATTTTAGTTGATTTTAATGTATGTTATGAAACAAGGGTGCAATTTCATTCTTGATATAGTTATGCAGGTTTTTTTAACATTAAGACACATTCTTTCCCCATTGTAGGTTTAGTGGTTGATAAATCTATATACCTACAGATAACTTATTTCTGGACATTCTACTATATTCCATTGGTCTATACATCTGTTTTGTGCAAGTACCATTCTGCCTTATTAGAGTTTTGTAATATATTTTAAGAGCAGTTACCATGATGTCACTAGCTTTGATCCTATTGCTCAAGATCGATTTGTAATTTTCTGTATAAATTTAAGAGTTTTTAAATTCTAGTTTCAGAAGAATAAGGTTATTGGGAGTTTGATAGAAATTGCATTGAATCATCAGACTGCTTTGAGTGCCATGGATATTTTATAAATATTAATTGTCCCAATCAATGAACATAGGACATCTTTCCTCTTGTTTTGGAGGGGGTTTTGCCTCATTCTTCTCTTCCATCAATGTTTTATAGGCTTTCTAGTTTTTAATGTATACATCTTTCCTATCTTTGGTTAAATTTATTCTTGAGCATTTTTGTAATACTATAAATTGAATTATTCTCTTTAATTCTTTTACAGATAGTTTATTAGTATGAAGAATAATAATTTTATGTTGGTTTTGTATCCTACAATTGTACAAAATTAATTTTTAGTTTCAACAGTTGTCTTGGTGGAGCTTTAGTGTTTTCTATTTAAGATCATGTCACCTGAAATAGATGCCATTTTTCTGTTGCCTAATTAATGTGACAAGTACGTCCTGTGTCATATGGAATATGTAGCAAAAGTGAGTATTGATGGCTTGTTTCTGATCATTTAGGGAAAAACTCTCAACTTTTCATTGTTGAGTTTGTTAACTGTGTACTTGTGATATATATGGCCTTTATTCTGTTTAGAAACACTTCTTATACTCCTAATTTGATGAAAGTTTTCAATCATGAAAGGATGCTATTTCGCCAAATGCTTTTTACATATCTACTGAGATACCATAGCTCTGTCATTTTTGTTAATGTGGTATAATACATTTACTGATTTGTGTATATTAAATGATAGGTGTATTCTAGGAATAAATTCCACTTGAACATGGTGAACAAGGTGAACATGGTAAGTGCACCAATTTCATTTATTCATATAGTTCCTGAGGTAGGAAACCTCTATGTCTGCTATGGACTTAGCTTTTTATTTTGTTGATTTGGTTGGGTTTGGTTCAATTTGGTTTGGTTTTGATGGTACTAGGGAGCATCTTTGTACTGAATCACATTCCAAGCATTATTTTTCAGACAAGTTCTCACTAACTTGTTAAATTATCCCGGTCAGGCATGAATTTGAGATCCTCTTGCCTCAGCCTCCCAGAGCTCTGGGATCACAGATGTGCACTACCGCAACATCCAGCTGACTGTCAGTTTGAGAATGATACAAGACCAGAGTTTCAAAAACTACCTCATGGAGCCATTTGTATTGTTTCATTTTGTTTTTCTTTTCTTTTCTTTTTTGAGACAAGGTCTCTCTCTGTGTAGCTCAGTCTACTCCTGAACTCATTATCTCACTGTGTGGCCCAGGATAGCCTTGGACTCAAGGCAATCCTCCTGCCTCAACCTCCTGAGTGCTGGGATTACAGGCATGCATCACCACACCGAGTTTATGTGGTGCTAGGGAATATAACTCAGGGCCTTGCAAGGCAAGCACTTTAACCACTGTGCCACTTCTCCATCCCTGGTTTTTTTTTTTTTTTGGGGGGGGGGGTGCCTGAAAATGAAGTCAATTCAATCAAAACCAAAAGATAGAATCAAAATATCAAATCACATCATTTGTAATCTGGATATAACTTGAGCCTTATCCCATATCCACTCCTGAACTTTTCATTGCATGTATCAATTCATTCTCCTTTCTCTTAAGTAACCAGAAGTCATTTACAGTAAAAGGGTTTGAACTAAGACTGCTTTTCAGAGTCTTATTCTTTCTAAGGAGCATCATAACCTGCTCTTAAAATGTAATATTTTCCAAGGTGTCCATCATCTCAATCAACTCATCTTTTGACTTTCTCTGTAGAAACGAGCTTTATAACTTTTGTTTCCCAGAAGTAAGTGAAAATATGAGATGTGACCTGAGCAGCAGAGTAAACACTAGCTATTGCTGATCAGGATATAATAATTCTATCCCTGAAACTTCATATTTCACGAATAAAATTGTGACAGCTAATTTCATCTTTCAACCTGGCTACCCTACAATACCCACTTGTTTGGTCAAATGCCACCCCAGAGCGGTCCAGAGGTCAGGTTTCAAGAAGGTAAGCTCCGTATTGTCAGTAGGCCATGTCCAATCAGCTGAAACACATAAGTAGGGAAAAATACTTAAGTCCCCATAGAAGAAATTCTGTCTCCAGAGAAGACTTCAGGCTCAACAAATAACAGATAATACGTGTGAACCCATGTTTATAGCAGCACAACTACCAATAGCTGAACTATGGAAGATGACGAAATATCCATCAACAGACCTATGGATACAAGAGAAAGTGTTATGTATATATAGTATAGCACTTCTTTTCCATAAAGACAGATAGATTTGAGTCATCTGTAGGTATATGGACACAACTTGAGACCATCACGCTTAGGAAAGTCAGATTGAGAAGACTAAATATTGCGTGGTTTCCTAATATGAAGAAACCCGGATTACAGATAAATAATAGTATCAAAGGGCAAAATATTGGGAGTCAGTGGGGAACAAGGGAGGAGGCAGGAGGGCAAAAGACGGGGAGGGGAAGGGATTGTGAAGTTGGTGGAATATACATGTACACAAAATTCTCAACTTCAATGTAACCATTGTGTATTACATACATAATATAAAATGGGGAAGAAAGACTGCAACATCACCACCTATAAGAAATGGTTAGCTTGCCTGATTTCAGCCCCGCAACAGCATAGCCAATTCACATGTGTGTCTATATGGGTGTGTATGTGATCACAGATGTGTATGTCCTATTGATTCTGTTTTTCTCTAGAGAAACCACTGATAAAATAAAAACATATTCTTTCTTCACTTGGAGCTACTTAACTCTTTTACTTGCATGAAAATTCTCCATCTTGTATTTCCTCAACTTGTTTAAATTAAGTTTATTCTACTTTAAGTATGCCCACTACGATGATTTCCATCAAATGAGATGTTTTTGAAAAACATCCCTTCAACTAGCAGATTCATTAAGGCTCCCAGTTTCAGGCTCACACACATTTGATAAGAAGGCTTTGATCTCTTTATCCTAGTAATTAGAAAAATGGTCATTAAGCTATAGCATCTATTGGAGCCCTGTTGATCACAACTTGAGCTCACATCCATCAGCATCCTATTGTGTGAGTTCTTTAACACATTGTTAATCCACTTAACAGGATTATCGCCCAACCCATACTCTCCACCTCATCTGCAAGAATATTGCAAGTTTCCAAAGAATGCCCGGCAGAAATGAAATAGTCTATGTTCACAGAATACCTCCCATCTTTCATTTCAGAAACCCACATAAAAAGTTACTTTTTTTCTTTGTAAATGCACTGTGCCTCTACCTTTCATTGTTTTCTTTTGTGAAGAGTCTCATAATTCATGGAGAGTTTTTCCAGAATGATAATAACTTACAATCAATAATAGCTAAGATTCCATG
Source organism: Ctenodactylus gundi (assembly GCA_004027205.1). Taxonomy (NCBI): domain Eukaryota; kingdom Metazoa; phylum Chordata; class Mammalia; order Rodentia; family Ctenodactylidae; genus Ctenodactylus; species Ctenodactylus gundi. The sequence continues at coordinate 988,393 of PVKB01000036.1, forward strand.
CTTTTACTCATTTTGACAAAATTATCTTGCTCAAAGATTAGACGTATTGACTCAAAGATTGCATCTCTGAATTCTTTCATCACTTTGCAAAGGACTTGGTCAAAGGATAAATAGTTCCACTCACTTGAAAAGACAAAGTGCTTCTCACCTGCGGGGTTTCAGGTCCTATTATTCATGTTAGTTTTACTCTTTTCAACTTAAATGTTTTCTTCCTTGATAGAGAAGAAATGAAATGAGGCTAGGTATAAAGACAAACTGCCAGAAAAAGAACATAGTATTCAAGTAAAATAAACAAGTGATGTTTTATCTTACTTCTTTTTTAAAAAGTACACAAAATCTGGTATTCAAACTGTCAAAACTTTCAAAGATAGATTAGCCTAGGCCATGAATAGATAATTGATGAAATAAGCAATATATGTGGATCACAAAGCATAATCTAGTTTGCTACTTTACAAAACTTCAATAAATAGAAATAACAACAAACATTCTCAAGCTCTGCCTATCTAACTAGAAAAATTTTTCTTGAAAATGTACAATGTTAATGGTGAACTTATCACTCATATAAGCTCATATATTGTATAATGGCATTTATTGATAATATAACCTATTAATACTCTCGCAAATCTATATATAAATATTCAAAACACTCTAATTAAATGTTTAAATTCAAGAATACATTCATTTAAGATTTATCACATTTATTTGTAATTAATGATATATAACACATATGTAAGCAAGAATAAGGCATACAAATTAAAGCTCAACATTATAGAATACTATGTAGGTATTAAAATGATGATTACTAAAAACATGCCTTAGAATGTATAATTCTTAGTTTAACAAAGAGAAGTATATATATTCTGTAGTAACTATGTAATTTTAAAAATAAGAAAATACACTAGAGCTATTATGACTATGAAATGCTGGATAATAATATTTTTTGCTTTCTGCTTTTCTGTTTCTCAAATTTCCTATAATGAATAATAACTATTCTCAGAGTCAAGAAAAAAATATGAAAACGATTACAACTTCTGTTGCTCTATCCTGAATACAAGACATGATCTATAAGGCTAAGCAAAGCCCTCCTCCTATCTACCTCTCTCCTTAGACAACACCTTCCCCAACATGGTGCCCTAAGATTATTCAAGATGTACTTAAAAGTATTATAATTATTTTGCAAAAGCTAATCAATCAAGGTTTTCAGTCATTGAATACTAATAACTCATATATAGCTGATAGCAGGGCTTTGGCACACAAGACACCAATTTTGTTGATGTAAGGGCTAGAAGAAAAAGAGAAGGTACCATATGAAAGCACCCAAGTTCATCAAAGCAGAAATGCGGCTCTGAGAATGCTGGTGCCCAGGTCGTATGTATAAGTGCAGCCAATGTCAAAGTGCACGGACACTTGGTGTTCCCTTCACGAAAGCTGCACCCTCGGCACTAGTACCGTTGTGTGCACCGTGGGAATGGGCAAGACTCTTCCAGTGTGGACTTAATAACATATCAAGGGTGTCCTTGAGTGCAATTGCTCCGAGTATCCAGCTAAAAAGGGATGTGAAAGACCTCACATTTTAAAATATTAAAACACATGGTATAAGGCAAGGGGGAAATATAATGTTTGCATAAAAGAATGCAAGAAACTTGGATTGTGTTTTAATCTCAAATTCAGACACTTATTACTCAAACAACATCTACAGGGGGAAAACTAGAGGCCAGATACCACACTTCCCAGACCTATTCTGTAGAGTAGGCTAAGGGACTCAAGGGTGGATGTATGTGAGAGGAGATGTCCACCTTACTGCCTAAAGGCAGGGGGCACCTTTCTGAGGGTGTCTGAGCAAAGCCTAAGTCAAGGAAATGCAATGAGGGTGAAAGGCAGGAGGAACCAGACTCACACTGAACTGGCTGGTGAGGCAGAGACCAAGGGTCTGATGAGCAGTGTGGCCCCGGAAGCCACGAGACAGGCTGAGCACAGAAGAGAAAAGGTGAACGCATTCAGGGAGAAAAGGCCACTAGTCTGAACGTATGGAGGAGCTTACTTTGGTTCTTTAAAGCTTCACACTAGGCTTAGGAGAAATAACCAAAATATAGCATCCATACAATAAATAAAACCCATTCATTTTGTTCCCAATAATGAAGATTGTTGACATTTTCTTAAAGGAAATGAAGGATATTCTTCAAACCCACAACATCCTCTCTTTCTCCTGCTATATAGGACATTGGCCTTGTTAAGAATTTAACTAATGCCAGAAGTGATCTAACTTAAATATAGTTTCAGTGTACTTCAAAAATTGCTCGTAATTCGGAGAAGTGAGATGAATCAGAACCTCTGAACACAGTTGTCTCAGTCTGCTCAAGTTGCTATAACAAAATATTAGGGTCACATATTTTGCTGTAAATGTCATAATAACATTCTTTTATGGCTGAATAATTTCTGTCATGTATATATGCCAAATTTATTTTATATCTGTTGAAAAGCATCTGGGTTGATTCTGTATTACAACTACTATGCATAGTACAGAACAAACAACCAGGGATGTCTTTGGTATGCTGATTTCATTTCCTTTGGCTATATGCCCAAAAGTGTGGTAGCTAAATCACATAGTAAACCTATATTTGTACTTTTTTTCACACACCTCTATACTATTCTCCACTGGGGAAGGCTGGAGATCAAGTACCCAAATAAAATAAGATAGAAGTAATAAGTCCTAGAATTCTAGTACACAGTGGGAAGACTGTGCTTTATATTTTGTGAATAATTATAAGAGAGGAACTAGAAGGCTCCAAATACAAAGTAAGAATAAGGAGATAGAAATACTCACTGTCCCGATTTCATCAGCACAGATTGTCTACCTGTACTGAAATACCACACTATACCTAAAAATATGTATAATTATATGTTAATAATGGTTTTTAATATTTAAGCTTAAGAGACAATCACCCTGGTTTGATCAATTTTTCACTATATCTAAGTATCAAAGGATCATTCTGTATACCAGAAATCTGTATAATTAAAATAACAATATTTAAAAATGAAAACAATAAAAATGAAATACCAGAAACTTATAAACAACATGATTTTGTTTCACACAAAATCCTGGGAAGTACAGGATCAGGAGGCAGATTCGGTGTCTGATAAGAGCCACTTTCCGATTCAGAGTCAGCACCTTCCCTCTGCTCCCTGGGAGAAGGAGCAGCAGCTCCTCTGTCCCTTCTACAGAGACACTCTTCAACTCTTTACATCCATGAGGACTCTGCCTAATCACCTCTCAAAGTCCCCACCTTTTAATATCTATTACCATGGAGCAGGATTTTATTATACAAGTATTTTAGGGGGACACAAAACATTGAGATGGTAACAACAGTCATCAGATTTAAATACCCCAGATGCAAGGCATCTTGCTTTGAATGGCTTAAAACTGAGAGGGTGGGTTTTTTTCTGCCACAATGACCTAGGATTCTTAGGTTGAAATGGTTTTCTTCTCATAGTGTTTTTCATGGCTTTTAAATGCCTCTGACCATACCAGTGTATTAGAAAGAAATGAAAATGTAAGCTTCACTAATAATGGGACAAATATATGTGATAATGAGATGGAACAGGAAGAACACACCAGCATTGCCAATGGGGAGTTCCAGCCTTAAAAACTCCTGAGGCTTGTTATGGGGAAATAATCAGACGAATTCATACCCAACCGAACCACTGGATTTGACTCTGCAAAAATGGCTATGCTATAAAAGATTCTAAAAAATACTGGGTGGGAGAATTATTTCTGATTAAAGGAAACCAAGTTATGTCAACAAAATGCAATGTGGGATCCTCATTCAGACCACTAAATTTAAGAGAAAAAATGAAGAATATTATAAGGAGAATATAAAAATGAAATATAGATAGGATAGGATATATTAGTAGCCTATCAGCATGAAGTTTCTTAGGATTTTTATGATGATTTATGTAGGCGAATACCTTTGTTCTATGAAGATACATCCTGAGCTATTTAAGGCCCAGTGGGCTTCATCCCAAATGTGCAGCATGGTTCAACATATGCAAATCAATAAATGTAATACACCACATTAACAGACACAAAAAATATGGTTAGCTCAATTTGAAAAAATCCAACATCATTTATGATAAAGACTCTGAACAAAAAAGGAATAGAGGGACCCTACCTTAACATGATTAAAGATATTTATAACAACAGCTCAGCCAATATAATTCTAAATAGAAAAAGACTGAAAAGCATTCACACTAAATTCAGGAACAAGGTAAGGATGCCCACTGTCACCCATACTGTTCAACATAATGCTTAAAATTTTATCAAGAGCTATCAAACAAGAGCAATGAATTAAAAAATACAAATTTGAAGGGAAGAAGTAAAGATATTCCTATTTGCAGATGACATGATACTCTACATAGAAAAGAAAAAATTCCACCCAAAGACGCTTACAACTAATAAATAAATTCAGTAAAGTAGGAGGTCATAAAATCAATATGCACAAATAAATAGCATTCCTATACATCAATAGCAAATTCCAAGAGAAATAAATTAAGAAAACAACCCTCTTCACAACAGCAACAACAAAAAGAAATAAAATACTTAGGAGTAAACCTCACCAAAGAGGTGAAAGACCTATATAAAGAAAACTACAAACCTCTAAAGAAAGAAACTGAAGAGGACTTTAGAAAATGGAAAGACATCCCAAGTTCTTGGATAGGAAGAACTAATATTGTAAAAATGGCCATTCTCCCAAAGCTATTTTATAGGTTCAATGCAATACCAATCAAAATACCAACTATATTCTTCAAAGAACTAGAAAAAAAACAACCTTAAAATTTATATGGAACTAGAAAAGATTCAGAATGTCTAAACCAATTCTGAGCAACAAGGGCAAAGCTGGAGGAATCACAATCCCAGATTTCAAAAAATACTACAAAGCAACAATGATTAAATCTACATGGTACTGATATAAGAACAGACAAGAGAATCAGTGGAGCAGAATTGAGGACACTGAAACAAACCCAAACACCTTTAGCCAGCTGATCTTTGACAAGGAGGCCAAAAAAATCCACTGGAGAAAAGGCAGCATCTTCAACAACCGGTGCTGGGAAAAATGAATCCCCACATGCAGGAGAATGAAACGAGACCCATAGATGTCTCCACAGATCAGATCAAAATGGATCAAAGAACTGGACATCAAAGCAGAATCACTGAGACTATGTGAAGACATAGGGACAGGAAAGAATTTTTTTGAACAGTTCACCAACTGCACAAGAAATCTCAGCAAGAATCAACATACGGGACAACATTAAATGGAAAAGCAGTTGTACAGCAAAAGAAAAAATCAGCAAGGTGAAGAGACAAAAAACAGAGTGGGAAAAGATATTCATAAGTAACACTTCAGATAAAGGATTAATATCTAGAATATACAAGGAACTGAAAAACATAAAATGCCCTAAAATAAATGATCCCATCAAGAAGTGGGCAGCTCCACTTTCACCACTCTTATTCACCATAGTCCTTGAAACACTTGCCATAGCGATCAGACAAGAAAGTGAAATAAAGGGAATCTGCATGGGAAAGGAGGAGGTCAAACTCTCCTTATTTGCAGATGATGTGATTGTCTACATGGAAGATCCTAAAAACTCCACTATGAAACTCCTGGAAATAATAAAAAAATTTAGCCAAGTCACAGGCTACAAAATTAACACGAAAAAAATCAATGGCTTTTCTATACACTAACACTGAACTTATTGAGCAAGAACTCAGAAAAACAATTCCATTCTCAATAGCTCAGCAAAAAATTAAATACCAAGGAGTATACCTAACCTAGAAAGTGAAGGACCTATATAAAGAAAACTACATTACATTGAATAAAGAAGTTACAGGAGACATTAGGAAATGAAAAGGCATCTCCTGCTCTTGGATAGGTAAAATAAATATAGTCAAAATGACTATACTACCTAAACTGATATATAGATTCAATGCAATTCCGATCAAAATACCTACAAGTTTCTTTAAAAAAACTTGAAACAGCAATTCTTCAATTCATATGGAAGCAAAAGAGACCAAGAATAGCCAAAGCAATCCTGAGCATCAAGACCAAAGCAGGAGGCATTACAGTTCCAGACATCAGGCTGTACTATAAAGCCATAGTTGTAAAAACAATTTGGTACTGGCACAAAAATAGACAGACAGACCAGTGGAACAGAGCTGAAGATGCAGAGACAAACCCAACCATCCTCAATTACTTAATCTTTGACAAAGAGGCCAAATACATACAATGGAAAAAAGGACAGCCTGTTCAACAAAGGGTGCTGGGAAAACTGGACATCCACATGCAGAAGAATGAATCTAGTCACACACCTATCACCATGTACCAAAAGCAAATCAGAGTGGATCAGAGACCTAGACATTAAAAGTGAAACACTGGACCTCCTAGAAGACAAATAAGGCAAATATATAAAAGACATAGGGGTAGGCAAAGGCTTTCTTGACAAGACACCAAAAGCAAAAGAAATTATCCCCATTATTAACGAATGGGATCTTGTCAAATTAAAAAGTTTCTACACAGCAAACACATCAACACATCAACATTGTAAAAAGAGATCCAACAGACTGGGAAAAAATATTCACCACCAACAACTGAGATAGGAAGCTCATAACGAGAATATATACAGGGAGCTGAAGAAAAGTAAGCCTACCAAAATAAAGGATCCTATTGAAAAGTGGGCAAATGAAGAGGCAGTTCACTCACGAAGAAGTACAAAAGGCCAACAGATACATGAAAAGACGTTCAACATCTCTAGCCATAAGAGAGATGCAAATCAAAACAACCCTAAGATACCATCTCGCTCCAGAGAGAATGGCCTATATCAACAAGTCAAATAGTAATCAGGGCTGGCAAGGCTGTGTGGAGAAAGGAACCTTCTTGCACTGCTGGTGGAAATGTAAATTCATACAACCACTCTGGAAAGCAGTATGGAGATCTCTCAAAAGACTAGAGATAAATATCTCCTTCAATCCAGTGACAACCCTCCTGGGAATATATCCAAAAGAGGTCAAAACAACACACAACAGAGATATATGTATACCCATGTTCACAGCAGCACACCTAACAATAGCTAAAATATGGAAGTCACCAAAATACCCATCAACACACCAATGGATACACAAACTGTGGTATTTATATACAATGGAATACTATGCATCAATAAAGTCCAACAGCGTGGAGGCTTTTACAGGCAAATGGAAGAAACTTGAGAACATCATGCTTAGTGAAGTGAGTCAGAAGCAGAAGGTGAAACATTGAATGATCTCTCTGATATGAGAGTCCCAGATCACAACTATCTTATGGAATTTAAAATGAAAAACAAAGTGAAACAGGAGGGTAGGGTGGGGAGGGAGGGAAGGGGTGGGTAGTGGGAGGGACAAAAGGAGAGTGGGAAAGCCCTTGTCACCTTGACAAGATACATATGTGCACAAAATGCTCAACTTCATTGTAAATCTGAAAAATTTTTTGCACTTATACATATCAATAAAATGGGGGTGGGGGGAGAGGTGGGCAGCTAAAGTGGAAAGAAGCTTCTCAGAAGTGCAAATGGCCAACAAGCATTTGGAAAAGTGTTCTTTCTCATTGGGCATCAGAGAAATGCAAATAAAAACAATGTGGAGGTTTTACCTCTCTCCAGTGAGAATGGCCTACGTCAAGAACTCAAGAAATAACAATTATTGGCCAGGGTATGGAAAGAAAAGGAGCTCTACTCCACTGTAGGTGGGAGTACAATCTGAAACAAGCATTATGGAAAGCAGTCTGGAGATTCCTTAGAAAGCTAAAAATAGAAGTTCTATTTGATCCAGCTACTGCTCTATTGGGCATGTTCCCAAAAGAAACAAAGTCAAAGACACATGCATATCCATGTTTATAGCAGCACAATTCATAATAGCCAAATCCTGGAAACAACCTACCCATCCATCAACAGAGAAATCGTTAAAGAAAATGTGATACCTATACACAATGAAATACTATGCAGCCATAAAGAAAGACAGATTTGAAGCTTTTGAATGATTCAATAATCATTAGTGAATTGGACCTAGCATAAAAGACAGAGTATAGATGGGTGCCCCTTTTATGAAATGCACAAAAATAGTAACACACAAAGGCCCCAACATCAACGACAGGGTAGAAAGAGAGGAAATAGTCAGCTAGGAAAGGGGTGAACATTTGAGAAAGGGGTGGGCCTAGATGCTCACTGATTCCCCAAACCCCATGTCTCTAACATGTTGTAGAATTTGGAATTCATGTAATAACAAAAGAAGAAATAAAAAAGAAAAAATTTAAAAGGGTAGTACCGCAACTATTTCCAATTATTTAGAGAAAAGAAAAAGCAAAGTACATAAAAGAAAGATTGCATATGCACATACATAAACTCATATGTGCATATAATTATATAGAAATATAAGGGAGGAGGAGTATGGCAAAGCCTTAGTAATTAATGAATAGCATTTTGGAGTATTGATGGCCACAGAATTTACCATTCATTTTAGTTATCTATAGGTTTTCAATTTTCAAACTTAGATTGAAAAAAAAAACGTGCAAAAACCAGTACATAACCTCAAATATAATGGGACAAGCTTTGACATCTAGAGATTCACACAACCCTAACAAACATATTTTGGTGACACTGGACAGATAACCTAATTTCTTGGGACGTGAGTTTCTTTTCCTACAGAATAAGACAGATGGACCAAAGGATTTCCAAAGTCCTTTTCCACAATGTGAGTATGTCTTTGAGAAGAGTCACATACCAATACATGTGCTGCATGTCAACATATACCGAGAGCATAATAAAATTTCTGTTTCTCCTGGAATTACTCACTGCTGATTTCATAATTCATGTTACTCCTTCAGAGCACCTAGGTTAATTATGTATGTTGAATGGTATTAGCCTACTTGGCACTAAAATTACATTTCTCATTCCAAGAATCGGATGTCTTATTAACTTTATGAAAAAATAATTGCAAAATAGCAAGAAAGGAAGAAATGAGCCAAGAGACAAAAGTGGAAGAAAAATAATGGAGAGCGGGAAGATAGGAAAGAGAGAAAAAAGGAGGGGGGATGAAGGGAAAAGAATGAGAGAAAGAGGGAAGGGGAGAATTCCAAGGTGTGGGTGCTTCAAGTAAGTATATATTTCTGACTCCGGGGCCAGGTTACCGGATAGGAACTACTGTTTATACTTAGTGGTACAAATCTCTCAGCTGAATATCACTAATTAGGTGTTAAAATTAGGGACAGCATCCACTGCATTAACTCACAAACAACACAACCTAACACACATAGGGGTTCTGTGATATTTTTCCACCAACCAAGGCACAAATGGAAGCAAGAATGAATAGTTCTTTAAAAGACAGTTATCAGTCTTTAAAGACTATATGTACCACTCTCCCAAAGTTTCATGTGATTAATACTGTTCAAATTACAAAGAGATTTATAAGATATTTTAAATAGATCAATTTGACCAATACTCTTGAGCATTCATAAACAAAAATAAAACTTAAGGTGCTTTCAAATTAAAAACTTGACATTTTTATTTATTTAAAAAATAAAAGAACAGCACAAAAACTATTTTAAAATTTAAAATTTTAATAATCACTCTAAATTGATATTTATGTATTTTTTAAATTTTCCCCATTTTATTGATATGTATAAGTGCAACATTTAAGGGTTACAATGAAGTTTAGCGTTTTGTGCACCTATGTATCTTGTCAAGATACCATCTCACTCCAGAGAGAGTGGCCTATATCAACAAGTCAAATAGTAATCAGTGCTGAACAGGCTGTGGGGAGAAAGGAACCCTCCTACACTGCTGGAAGGAATGTAAATTCGTACAACCCCTTTGGAAAGCAGTATGGAGATCTCTCAAAAGACTAGAAATAAATATCCCCTTCGATCCAGCGACGCCCCTCCAGGAATATGTATTTTTTTTTAAATGTGAATTCAGGACAAGATTTTATTGATCTTATAAGACAAACATTCACGGAGGAATGAAGTCTTAGGCTATCTGTTGGCTCATCAAGACTGACATATGTTCTCTTCTGGTCTTACCCACTTTATCCTCCAACTATCCAGTAACAGACAAGCAGTAATTTAAAAAAAAAAAAAAGAACAGAAAGAAAGCTAAAAGGATATTGTAACTTTCCCACTTGCACTGGCAACATGACTTCAGCCATGGTACCAATACAGTATAAATGGAGATTTGCTTTACAATTATGACTGTCCATTTTGAATGGAATTGGGCACATTCACTCAAAAGAAAAATTATGAGAATGTTTTGGAGATTCTTCTTCTCCAGTTGGGCCAATGTGGAACCCAGAATCTTTCCTGAAATAAGTTTTCATCGAACCAAGTACCCAATACCAATAAGAGTTTTAGTAAGACAGCAAGAGGATATGTTAAAATACATACTCTAAAATAGAATGCTAATGTGTGCACTATTGGAAATCCAACCGTAGGGACAGTAGAGTGCTTCCTGATGTCAACATCCAATTCTTCCTCATCTAGCACCTGGCCTCTCCCCTCCCCCAACCAGATTTTCTCCTGTCAACATGCTTGTCCCTAAGGGTTGTCTCAAATGCTTGGGCTTTTTACCCACAAAGCCTTAATCTTTATCCTAAATCTTGAATCATGATTGACTGATTTATCCAGGATGTGTTTCTCCCATCCATATGTTACACAAAATTCCAAAGACTGCTTGTTCATTTGCTTTTTTGCATGGACTATCCTGACTCATGCCTCCACCATGATCAGTATTCTGCACAGTGCAAAACTGAGGTGACTACTTTAACTCCCTTTGATTGGGAACATCATTTTAACTTCGTTGAATAATATCATGATGGTCTCTGGGTAAAGTCCCCCAAGAGTGGCAATAATCTGGTAATATTACTGTGATCATCAACTAATATATACAAGCTACATTTGCATGCACCCCATCCCCAAGTTCCCGCTTCAACCACAAGTGATGGTAAGCAGGCTGATTGATACCTACAAGCATCCATCAGTTCATGACTAGTGACAGATTACTGGCACCTACTTCAGGGATGTATGGGTTGGATCTGAAATGTCCCCCGAAAGCCACATGTATTTGAATGTTGTGGAGTATCTATGGATTCTACATACTGTTAAGAGACGGGGCCTGGCTGGAAGGTGCAGATCTCAGGACTTGACCCAGAAGTGGTGGGTGGACTACTGGGTCCTGACCTGGAAGGATATACACTAGCCTCTGCTTTCCTCACTGACTCTACTTCCTGACTGCCATGGAGTGAACAGCTTCTCTCTGGCAAGGTCTCTGCTCTGTGCTGCCATTATTGCCAGCCATCCATGAATGGACTGAGACCTGAAACTGTGAGCCAAAATAAGCCTTTCCTCCATTAAGTTGTGGAAGTCAGATACTGTGTTCCAGTAATGAAGAAGTAACTAAGACAAGAAATATAGCTAAAATTCGAGTGTGACTTCACTTGGCTCAAGGTCTTCCCGACTCTTTAGAATTTCCCCAAAGCCCATTGCTTCACCTTAGGTAGAAGAATATTTAGGTTCCATCTCAGTTATTATTCTCCTAGTAGTTCCATATAAAGGACAAGTTACAAGACTTCTAACCATCACCCACCAAGATTCTCCAATGAACCTCCAATAGGAGTAGCATTTAAGATCAAAACTACAGACATGACTCAAAAAAGAACAAACCTATTGACCCATCTATGATATGCAGCCAATTATAATAGAGAAGGCAGCTCAAAGGACATGGTCCAGGACAAGGAAGGAATTATCAGTTCAAAAGAGAAATGTTTTCCAGAAGAGCACAGACATGAGCTGTTGATAATTACAATAATTCATGTACACAAAATAATTGGAAGAGTTTGGGAAAATAAAAGATAACTACAATCAATTGCCAAACTAACAACACATATGCAATCTTAATGAACTTCCAGAGCAGAAATCCAAGTCAAAGCCAAGGGTTAGTTTAGGTAAGCCAGAGCAAAAGTCCACTTATGTGGCTGGATTGCAATATGTTCATTACACTTAGAGGTTTCCATGTGGTACAGTATATGCTGAGCTCATACACACATATATAATGTATACAATATGTTTATTTATATCCACAAACTTGAAGAAAGAAGCTGTCTGTTTCAAATCAATATTTTGATAAGTTCAACTAATCAATCTTATTTAAGAGCTATAGCCAATGCTCATTAGCGGCCATGTTTTCCCTTTGAGTTGGGTTGGCTTGTTCGGTTACTTGGCAGTTTTAACTAAACTTAGACCCAGGGAAGCAAAACAGTCCTATCTTTGGGGATCAGGAAAACCTCTGTCCTTATTCCTGCAGCTCTTTCTTCCTTTGTATTGAATTATATTTTTTCAGCTTAAATAAGGCCTCAAATAAATAGACCTGTCATTATTCTTTAAAATAGTAACAACTACTGGTAAGGAACAAAAAGCACCAAGTGAGTGTGTTTATTTCTCTGACTTCCCCTCAGCTCGGTGACTATTAAAAGGCAATGATAGCCCCGCCGAAGCAGGAGTTCTTCTAACCACGCCTTGGAAAACCGAAACAAGCTGCAGCCCCGTCTTTGTTTGGCAACCTGAGTATTCTCTCCACTTAGCCCCATCCTAGCAGCACACAAAGGACTGCTCTGCAGCCAGGGATAATAGCTGATCCCATAATCTGGCACTAACGCTTAGAAAGATTAATTACCCTATTAAAATCTTAGACATTACTAAGAAAATCTTTGTATAAACCTTTTACCTCACAACAGACGCAGCCTCCTTGGTGCCTTCTGCTTGGTCTATGCCGAGGGTCCATACCCTCCCCTCCTTGTGCACCACGGCTCCCTGCACCTTCAGGACGACCTCAATACACTTGCACAAAAGTGCACACGGATTGGCACACCAACACCGAGAAACAGAGAGCCGAGGCTGCTTCCTGAAGCAAAGGAATCAAGTGGGCGCGTGGCTGGGACAGACGAAGTAAGAACTCCTCCATCTGCAAACTGGCTGCACCGGAGGAGATTAAACAGCAGTGCTTTACAGGCTGCTGCTGTGTCAGGAACTGGAGGCACCTAAGGAGATTCAGGTTGTAATCCCCGTGCAAAATTATATGCCCAATATTCGAAACCATGAGGGGGGCTACATTCCTGAGGCTCAATATCAAGAGTTTCTTTCTGGAGGTTAACACGAGGGATTAGGCTTTAGGGAAACCTTAAGGTTCATTCAGTTCCACGTATGCCATCGGCCTGTCTTAATTCCCTTTCATCTGCAGGGTTGCCTCCTTCCGAGATTTCTTGCAAAAAGAGCCTCTTGGCCACTTGGAAGAGGAAGTAGAAAACCAAATGGGTTATAATTCATTTGTGGCCATAGCATTATCAATCACCCCCATTCCCCTCCATAACGGTGACATCTCACTGACTGTATCATCACATAACCCTGCTCTAACGTTATCCTCAAAACAATGCTGGCGTATGGTCTAAGGACGTTGGTTAAAAGTGTGGCCCAATGATTAAAACTCCAGCCCCATTCACACACTCCATCTGGACGACAGCAATGATAGTAATCACAAACACACACAGGTGTGGTGACACTCAGTTGGGGAAGCCATGGAAAGTGCCCGGCACAGTGCCGAACACAGAGTCAGTGTCTGACAGCACCCACAAGGTATCAAAATTGGGTGCAACTATCACGGTGGGTAGTCACTCATAGAATATCTTCAGAGAAAGAAGGTGAGCTGCTCTCCCGATGAATCGCTTGCCTTTTAAGCCAGTGAGAAGGTCAGGTTCCCTCTTCAACAAAGTTTTGATAAACTTAATGGCAGAGATATACAAGGAGGCTGACATTTGGTTTTTGTTCACACAACTGGCAGAACCAAATCAAAAAGCACACAGCATGTTCCTGACTCGAGCACCCTATACCCCAATAGCAGGTCCAGCTCATCTAGTTTTCCCGATCCCATTTTTTGGCTCTAATGTCACAATTATCACGAAGAACAAAGACAAGACTTTTCTAAGCATCTCACACAAATGAGAGACATAGACGTGCTAAAACTCCGGGAAACCCCCAAACTGCTCTGCCATATCCGAACTTTTAGTCCAGGTTAGATTAAGGCAAGTTGGTACAGTTCTTGGGTTTGTTTTTGTCTTCACAAAATTGGCAAAAGAAACAAAGAATCAAATAATCTAAATGGGAAGACTTTATTCACAGTCAATGTGCTCCATGAAACCTTCAGAACAGAAAGACCATCTTCACCCTCAGGTAACAAAGGTCACCCATTCGTTGCCCTTACCCAGAGGAATCTAGGCTACACAATTCCTGATGAATATGGAGCTATATGGACACAAGTTCCCAGATAAGGCACTGAAGACTCAGGCCCCCGCAAAACATTTCCCTCTAGGTGCAGAGCTGAAATTATTGCCATATACAGTTCAGAGTAAGCAAATTCAGTCGGTTTTTCATGTACACAGGAGTCTTAAGACAAGAGAAGAAAATTTCCATGTGATTAAAATAAGATCCAGTCTTAAAAAATAGCTTAGAAGCTTAAAATTCTCCCTTCACAATATTGCTAAGGCAGTGGCTGCATGTCTGAGTGTTTGTGGCACTCTGAGTGTCACAGGTTGAAATCTAATCCTGGTCGTGTTTGTGTTGAGAGAGTGGGGCCTGTAGGAGTTGATGAGGTCATGAGAGGCCCTGATAAATGGGATTCATGTCCTTTAGCTAGAGGCCAGACAGAGCTTGTTTGTCACTTCCATAATACAAAGACCCAATTAAAAAGTGCCGTTTGTGAAACAGAGAGCAACCCCAGACACTGAATCTATCAACATCTCGACTTTGGACTTCTCAGCTTCCAAACTTATGAGCAATAATTGTCTCTTCTCAGACCCAGTCTAAGGTATTTTGTTATAGCCAACCAAGCAATGATCGTGACTTCTTCCAGTACCACAAGGGTTCATTTCTCCTCCATTACTATCTGATCAACTCAGATAAACAGAAACTGTTAGATGAAAATTGTGACAATGGAAATGAGTATTCCAGAGTTGTCTAAAACCAGGGGACAAATAAAATTCCAACAACACATGGGTCAGGAAAATTCAGCACCAAGGCCCTGAAAATGTGCGCCCTTCTCTGAAAGGCAACCACATCACCACTTTTTAAAAATATATTTCTACGTGGGCTGGAGGAATGGCTCAGCAGCTAAAGCACTTGCCTAGCAAGTGCCACATCAAACGCTAAGTACCTGAGTTTGATTCCCCAGCACCAAATAATCCTGTAATCCCAGCACTCCGGGAGGCTGAGGCAGGAGGATTGCCATGAGTCCAAGGCTGGCCGGCATTCCAGTGAGGTCAGGACCAGCCTGGGCTACAGAGCAAGACCTGGTCTCAAAAAAAAAGAAAGAAAAACAGAATTTCTACATATATACAGGTTACAAACTTCAATTCCAAAATATAGAGCATGTTGAAATATATATATATATATATATATATGAAATATATATTAATATAAATAATATTATACTTTGAATTGATAATATACATTCCATATAATAATATCATATTAGGAATTTTATGTATATATATTTGTTATAGTTTAGATCTGGAGTATGTCTCAAAAGCCTTATGAGTTTGCATGTAGTGGGATATATATGGAGCCTCATGGAAAGGACAGATGATTGGGACTTGACCCTGGGAGGTGTGTACTGGTTCTGCCCTTCCTTTCACACTTGGCTCCTTTCTGCCATGATGTGAGGAGCTCTGGCCCCACCATGTGATTCCACCGTTTCCAGCCATCCACCTATGAGTGAACCTTGACCTTCTAAAATTGTGAGCTAAAATAAATCTTTCCTTCATAAAGTTATAGATTCTGGGTATTTCTTCCCAGCAATGAGAAAGTAACTAAGACAATATTGCATTGTAATCATTTTTATCTATTATATATAGACACTGTTGCTTTATCATAAGCACATGTGCCAGTTAAAGTTTAGCTTTTGAATGGGAGCTTAGGGCAAATTATTTTATCGCTTTTTCCCATAACCAGGTTAGGAAGCAACAATGCTAAAATGTGATGGAGGAGAGGATTATGGAAATGACCATCAGTGAAGAACTCCTGTGACCCACCCTTCTACAATCTTTTCCTACATGGAGTCTGGATTATCCCATGTGACCTGCTTTGGCCAATAGCATATCAGGAGATTTTGCAAGCAGAGGCATGATAAACATTTATACATGGCAACCTACTCTTTCAGAAAAGCGTTCTGACATCACCCTTTCATGTAAAAGCCCAAAAAGAAAGATCATATAAAAACAAAGTCCCAGCCATTCAGCCATCACAGGTAGGCGAAGCCTCAAGCTCACCCTATGCCTATATGAAAAAGCCCCAGGGAGATCAGCAGAATCACTGGGCTTTCTCAAAAGAAAAAAAAAAAACTGGGAAAAAGAAGTCAGGGTTCTTCTGAGCCATTACCTTGTGGCATGGTTTGTTTCACAGTAGATGACTGAATAACACATAGAGTAACAAAGTGGTGTTGGATGTGTAAAAAATAAGGATCTTAAAACCAGAATCCAGAAGACCTGGATTCTGGTTTCCAACTAGATGTCAAATTGAAATGTTCAAATGCTTATTAAATAACTTGATGAGATTTTGTACCAGCATTAATATGAGAGAACCCCAGAGGAAGCTAAGATTATCCTGACTTTGAAGAAGGCTCTCCAATTTCCTTTGGACTTCTGGAAAATTCCCAGGGTCAGCTATATTAAATCTACAAAAATCAACCTCTAACATGCTCACATCTGAGTCATTAAATCACAAAAATATAAGATGAGCAGGGACCAGGGAGAACACACAATACCACAAGTGGGAAATTGGTTTTATTTTATTTGCCAACACCAATCGACCGGTAATGGCTTCCTGGCCTGTAATTCGGAGCCAAATTACTAGAGGTGGGAAAATGGGCTGATATCTATTAACCATGCCTTGCATGGTCACAGGAGGGCAGACTAGCAGCTGGTTTATGCTGACTTGCCATCCTCCATCTAAGTCTACACTTTCTTTTTAAAGAAAATGAAAGAAAATTGAGACCAAGGAATAAAGTTTTCCAAGATGTTGATATTATGAGTTGTAGGACTTTAAATTCTAAGAGTCTAGAAGATGTTGCACTGCACTATTACTCAATTGTGAGTTGCTCTGGTTAGTACGGGCAGCTGTGCTACGCAGTGGGCATCTCTGTACACTGTCTAGGTGACAGGCAAATCTCCATAGTTTTGAAATCTGCATTATAATACTGCTATAAAGTTGTGATCCCTTTATGATGATAAAAATGGTAATAATAACGCACTCAGTAATGCTTCCAACATCCCAGGCATGCTTTTGAGTGTCATTGTATGATAACTTATTTAATTTTCCAAATATTGCCATTTATAAATAAAGAAACTCAAGCACAGCATTTAGATACACATTTACCCAAGTTATGCAGTTATGCATAGGCAAGAAGTATTGTGATAGAACCAGTTTTGAACACAAGCTGAATCCAGAGTCAAAGCTCATAACTACCCCACAAAACTGCCTCTCTATTGTAAGCTTTGAGGCAGGAGTTCACAATGTACAACGTGCTGAAGGGTATTAAAGTGTGATGCTTGGGCATGTGCACACCCTTATGGGCAACTTCCACATCTATGTCTACTTCCTTCCTGTGTTGCTGGGATAGCTTCTCACACACCCTGTACTCTCAAGTCAGCAGCTTCACTGTTTTTTTCTAACTCTGATGAGCCATTCCTAACCAGTGAGCCGCCACTTGATTTTTTCCAGTATAAACAAACTAGGACTCGGAACATTCATGACCCCACTACCTTCTGCCACACTTTCAAGCACGGGGAAAGTAGCTTGGCTTCTGGACCCACCACTGCGAATCCTCATTCCTGTTTATGAGACGGAGGGTATCTAGGAGAACAGGGAGAGAAATAATTGTGGAACAAAGGATAATAAAACAGAATCATTGTGAAAGGAAGCAAGGTAAGAGCTGCTTCTTTCAAGATTGAGCCCAAGGATGGCTCCATCCATTCCCCTCACTCAACTTTTCAGCAGCCATGAGCTTCTACTTCGTGACAGTGGCCAACAGTAATGGGTAATAAGGATACAGTGGTGACTAAGGGACTCCCCTACACTCAAGATTACATCCTAGAATAGAAGGCAGACACCTAGGAAAACGGGAAACAATGCATTAAGTGCAGAGCTAAGAACATAGGTGGGTGTGTCAGAACCCCCAAATCAGCACCTTTGGGGGAGCAAGCCACCAGGAAAGGCGACCCCAGATCTCCAAACTCTGCTCCCCCACCAGCCTGTATGTTCTTACCTTGCAGGTATGTGCAATCTGGATGCTAAGCTAGAAAAAATAAATAAATAAAATACCTGAGAAGATGATTATCTTAGAGTTCCTTCTTGCCACTGATGTTCCCTTGGCCTCTCACATTTCCGTGCTAAGCCCATGAGCCCTGGTCCTTTTGATGAGTTGTTTAAAGGTCATACTCTTTAATGGGAAGTCTAAATTCAAACTTCTGCTGTAAACTCTACTTTCTATGGATCCCAAGGGCCTTACTAAATAAATACAATGCTATGTTAAGCATTGCTTTAAAGACTCCCTGATGTAATGACTTTCTTAAGTAACAGATAATACCTGATAAATAGGGGTGCTATGCCAGTGCTAGTTTATACATTTCTCATTCCTCCCCCCTGCCCTCCTTTGGCTATTGGGTTTTCTAAGACAGCAGGAGAGTAATTGTGGGGCTGAGAGGAAACACAACCCCATCCTGGTAAGGCCCCGTGAGCTCAAG
Source organism: Ctenodactylus gundi (assembly GCA_004027205.1). NCBI lineage: Eukaryota > Metazoa > Chordata > Mammalia > Rodentia > Ctenodactylidae > Ctenodactylus > Ctenodactylus gundi. Next base: position 1,007,255 of record PVKB01000036.1, read on the forward strand.
TCCAACCAACTTTATCCTCTTCCTATTAGGCTGTGGCCTCAGCAATACCACATCTTAATCGCTGCCTGGATAGCCTGAGGCTCCAAAATAATCCACCCACTTCTTCAACATGGCTCACCGTTGTTTCACTGTCACTTCAGCCACACAGTAAAACACCCTGTTAAACAGTCTTTATCCTGCCAATCCTTCTTCCTTCCCAAAAGTACAAATGTAGATGAGCATAAGCCCCAAAACTGGAATTATCAAGGATGGTACGTCCTGTGAGACAATAACACACTGTGTCACTGTAAAACTTTATCCCGAGATTTTTTTCATTCTGGCTTAGAAAAAGTGAGTTCATAAGTTATAAAACTAGAAATTCCTAATAACTGGCAAGGACTTACATTCAATGGTAATAACTTCACATAAATTGTTTTATTTGTTCTTACAACAACTTTAAGTTAGACACTAATATCAGGTCTCTGGCAAAAGGCAAAATTGAAGCCCTAGTGACCAATTAAGTTACTCAAGGTCACACAACAAGAAATAATACAGGTGAGATCAGAACCACGGATCTTGATGACAGTTACCCCAGATTCTGTTTTCTCTTTTATAAATCTAGATCTTACAACTAGAATTTGCTTTTCCAACAGATATGTATAGGTCACTCACTATGTGGCAGTCACTACCTTAGCACTGGCAATAACAAGGCAGAGCTCTATTTTCATAAAGATTATTTTCTATTTAGATATGCAGATGATAAGAAACAAACACATGTATAATGAAAGGCTGCAAAGAAAAAAAAGTGCTATGGGACTGGTGCCAGAGCTCTGTGGTTAGACTGCTTGCCTGTAATCCCAGCACCAGAGAGGCCGAGGCAGGAGGACTGCTGTGTGTTGGACGACAATAGTGAGTTCAGGACTAGCCTGGACTATAGAGCAAGAATATGCCTCAAAATTAAAGGGGTTTTAAGGAAAAATAAAGTAGGGTGAGGGATTACAGGGAGACTATAGATCAGTCATTGGTCATGTTTGACATTATCATATTATGAGGTAGGGCCTTCAATATTGTCCCTATCATCTAGTAGATTAGAGTGGAAAAACTAAGTGATGTGTCCAACATCTCATAGTTGGCAAGAAATAAAATATAAAGTAAAATCGATCTCCTACCTTGCCTTCCACTGTGTCTCATATGGTGCTGTATTTAGTTTTCTTAATGATATTTCAACCAAAATTGTACCTCCACACACAGTGTGCTTCTAAGCGCAGATTATCCTTGTGTTTGTCTCAATGAAAATGAGATCATCTAACAGAAAACAGAGTAAAAAGAAGACCAAAAAACACCAGAAAAAGAAGTCCCCTGAACTCCTGAGAGAAACTGAGAAACAGAACTGCCCCGAACAAGGTCTTCCTGTGGCCCTCACTTGTGAGCTCCTCGATTAATGGCTGATAATCCGTCCTCATTCTGCTGGGTTTGGCTTTTACGACTAGGAATATCCTGGATCTAACCCTTCAGGTATGAAGGGAAAAACAAGAGCCCCCAAATCACAACTAACACCACCAACATGTTCTCTAACTAATCCTGCTCTTCTATGTGGTTGAGTAATAAATAAAATGTTGGGGACACACTGATTAATCTGCTCTGTGCCCCAACACGATGAGCATTTTAACAGGCTGGACCGTAGCGTGTGGTTTTGAAACGATTGATATCAGCTTAAACCCCTGAGATGTGGTGGAAAACATCACCCAATGGGGAGAGATAAAGCCCACGTTAGAATGGGTTAAATGCCTGTCTGATTATTTTCTTCCCGTGCTTGTCTTTTAATAGGAGCAAAATACATAATTGATCATTGCTACTCTCAATGACCGCTTGTATTGCGTAAAGCAAACAGGGGAAAACCAAAAGCATTTTTACCTAGTGGAGGGTCAAACTCTGTGCCTGTTTAATTAGAAGTTATCGAATTTGAAAGTATTGGCTATTAAATACATGCCTTTGTGTCAGGGTAGATGTCACCTGAGGTGATACGGCATACGGACTCTGATCAAATTCACGCAGAGCTCGTTATAACTGCAGTGGGGAGCCCTGTGTGCCCCTCAGTACTTTGGAGGATTTAGGAGAATCATGTTTTTAAATGACATCTTTGCCTGCAAGTTGTTACTAAAATCTCAATGCCTCTTCTCTCTTGCCGTGATCACTTTTTCTCTCCTTCTTATGCCAGTCTTTTCATACAATAGGGCCTTTTCTTGACAGTGTCCCCAAAAACCCTGCTGTTCAGGGCCATGGCCTTAGTAGACTCCTGACTAGAGTTTCTGGAGACTCTTGGAAGAGGATGTGGGATGGCTCTTTGCAGTGTATCACAGAGCAGCACAAAAGAGAGACTGCTGTTCCTCGTGTTCTCTTCGGGTACTAGGATTGAATCCAGGGCCACTTAATTTTATTTATTTTTGTTTTGAGACTAGATCTCTCTGAGTTGCTCAGACAGAGCTCAGACTTGTGATCCTCCTCCCTGAGTACCCTAGAACACTGGGATTTTTGTAATTCATCCCCATCTCTCATCATTGCAAATGTTCTTTTGTCTCTGCTGACTCTATTGCCATACACACACATGTGCACGTGTGCAAGCTCACATGCGCACATACACACGGAGAGCTTACCACCCTATAGAATATTTTATAGGAGCACAGGTTCTACTCCTTACTCGACATGCCCGTATACTTCAAAGACACCACTGAAATTCTCATTCAGGGTCATTCAGTAAGACTTTTCCCACTCAGACCATCTGGACAATAAGGGCTTTCTTTTTCCAACCAAATTACCAACCCCACATATGGTGTGAAACACAGAAACCTTCCCATAAAATAAATTCAGTGGTCAGTTTAAAAAGCAAGAATTTTTTTCTCCTCACCACACGTGGCCTTACTAAAACCTCCCATCTTCCCAGAGGACACGGGGAAGATCCTTTCCAGCCTTTTCCAGGCAGCCCAAGTCACCATGGCTCCTTCATATCACATTTTCCAGCACATTTCCCAATGCGAACAGCTCCACTTTGCTGGGTCTGATGTCTACATCTCAGTCAGGAAATGCTACCAACACGAACACAAGAAAGGCTTATAAACCCCAGTCGTGACTGCGTCACCCAGCTGGTCTCCAATTGCTGGGAGATGATGCATCTCCAAAAAGCACCAACATCAAGTTATTGTGATACATATCTGATTTTTCTTTGGTAACTATTTTATAACAGTTCTATATTTCCTAATCAAGAGCTTGACTCACACATTTTATTTAGGTAACTTTTCAATCATGCGTAGTTGAGATACCTATTTCCAATGTTATATTGATGTAAAAACTCCACTAGTGGTTGATTTTTGTTATTTTAAAAATTCTGATGATAAAAATTGTGTTTGATTGCAGAAATTATCAGAAGACTCACCTTCAATCTCTCTACCAACACAAGACTATCACAAACACATTGGCATATTTTCCATAAAGATTTTTTCCTCGGATGTATACACACACACGCATGCACGCACGCACACACGCACATGCATGCACATTTAACCTCCTCCTCCCTACTCAATGTGCTCCTGTATACTTCAACCCTGGTAGACATATACTGAAAGCATGTAATAAAACATGGGAAGTACCCATACTGCTTCCCGTGTACATTCATATGTCACTTAATGACAAGAGCACATGTAGAAGAGTTTAGCAAACCTCAAGAGGACCCAGCTGGCATAGGTCAGTTGCTCATCACCCTCCTGGAGCCATCAGATCACAGTACCACACATGCATTCGTGTTTACAGCAGCACAACTCATAACAGATAAATCCTGGAAGCAGACTGTATGTCCATCAGTAGATGAATGATAAAGAAAGTAGATGAAGCAAATGTGGTATATACACACTATGGAATACTACTCTGCCATAAAGAAGAATAAATTGGAGTCATTTGTAGAAAAATGGATGCTCTTTGAGATCATTATGCTTCAGGAAATAAATGAGAAATGGAGGGCTGAGTATTGCATTCTTTCTGCCATATGAGAAACCCAAAATATAAATAGTTGAGAAAGCAAAATGAAAGGGCGATAAGAGAAAAGAGAGAGGGAGATTTTGTGGAAATGGGAGGGGGATCTGGTGGGGAGGGGATGACACGAGTGGGAGGGCCATGAGAAACACAGCCAACCAAGACACACTGTGCATATGCACCAGTCTCCCCAAGCCGAAGGCAGTTATTATGTATCACCAGCATATATTAATAAAAATAATAATTATGGGCAGAAAGAGACATAATAAACACATGATAGATGAGGCTGCTGCCAGTGTAGCAGGGAAAACTCTTTCATGGCATCTTTTTTCATAAGAAGGAAGACACTCTAAAACAATGATAAAAAGCATAGCATAATACAGTACATAAATAAACCAGTGCTTATTATTATTTATTATTATTACCAAGTATTATGCACCATGCATAATTAGAAGTGCTGACTTTCATGTGATGGGCAGGGCAGTGGCTTTATTTCCACCAGCTTCGCTACACGCATCAGCATTGTCTTGCACCCAATGTCACCACAGCTATGATGTCACTGGGTATTAGAAATGTTTTACATTCATGGCCATCATATGGGACCACCATTATATCTGTGCTCTGTCATTGTTTGAAATATCCTCTTGTGGCTCATGACTGTAATTTATATGACATGGATAGAAAACACAATGTTCAAGATACAGGGAACCCAACTAGCCCAAAGGCCACACATACACAAGGCTAGAAAGCAGGGAGACATCCCTGTCTACCATCTACTCCATCCCAACCCTTCACTGCTGGAACAACATGGCGCAAGGGAAGAGGGGATGGAAGAATCTGAGACCCAGAGGAAGAGCAACAGTGTGTTTCCCAAAAGTGGACGCCAACTACTAGCCATCCGAGCTGCATGGCTTGCACACTGCCCGCCCAAACGGCCACAGTGATGTTATCTACAAACGCAGAGTTTCAGACCCATGGTGAATTGGAGCCAGCCCCACATTGCATAGATGGTAATGGCATCATTTGCTTCACTAATTAATCTCTGCCTCCCAGATACAGGATTCTAATTATTGTTTCTAAAACTGTACTCATCAAAATGCTGAGATCCATTGTTTTCTTATCTTCCTGAGATTTTTTTTTTCATCTAAAAGAAAAGCACATGCCAAAAAACCTGAACATGTTCCAGTTAACCAGACCTCATTCATTCAGTATGACACTATTCCAGTGTGTCGTGAGCCTCACAGCTGGCCCATGTATGAAATGTTATGGTGATGACAGTATCTTGAAGTGGTTTAAGCCTCACTGTTCCATGTTAAATCCCCAAGTTCTCTTAGGCTACTGGTAATGTTCAAGTCCATGACCTATACACTCCAGGACTTCAGGAAAGAAACTCAAGCCCCATTTTGTTCCAGATGCTCTACAAAGGCTTAACTAGGAGTATATGGCAAACCTGGAATCTCTCGTGACAATTGTGAGAGATCCCGCAACTCGCTACTTCTCCGGAGAGATAGTTATTAGAATCACATCCAGTCTTATAAACCAAGCTAAAAGGATTTGGAACAAATAAGGGAACTAGGAAAGAAAAATTTGTGCTCCAGAAGGATGAAGTGCCTTTCTACAAAGAAGGAGGGCAAGAACACCTCAGCCTCCCAGATTCACCACTCCCACTGGTATCGGGCTGCCTCACAAAGCAACCGGCAGGATCCCAAGCCTAGACATAAATCCTGGGTGCTGGAAGGACTCAGTGAGGACACGAGACCTGGCATTGGGAGCCCCAAGGTTCAGCGTCCCAGGGAATGCCATGAGTGTGTGAAACACTACAGGCAGCAGCTCAGAAGCCCAGAACTGTGCTACCCAGAGTGCAATACAGGCTGCTCCCTTCTGGACCCCACAGGCTCCCCCAGGAGCTCAACCTGAGCACCACCATGACAACCCAGCACCCCCATGTGAGCACCATGCTGCCGTCACTCACCTCCCTCCCGAGAGGAACAAGATCAACCAATAAACCTTCATGCTTTCTCCTCTTCCAGAAGCTCCCTTGCTACCAGAAGTCAGAAATCCTGACAAAAGACTCGCAGAGGACACTACTGTCTCTTTGGGACTCCCTATAAGGAGCTAGTCTTAGTACATGTCTGAGAACAAAACAAAAAATAGGAGCAGATGTGATGGCGAGCACCTGTAGTCCTACCACTCTGGGAGACTGAGGCGAGAGAATTGCAAGTTCAAGCCCAGCCCGGGCAATTTAGGAACTTAGGAAGACCCTGTCCCAAAACAAAAATAAAAGGGCTGGGAATGTAGCTCAGGGAAAAGGCCCTGAATTCAATTCCCAGTATTGGAAAAGGAAGGAAAAAAAAAAAAGAAAAGAAAAGAAGGAAGGAAGGAAAGTAGGAAGAAAGGAAGGGGCTCAAAGCCAGTGTACATCCCTCTCCATTCCTGCCTTTGTCCTCACCCATACACTTTCCCACTTTCCTGTGGTTTATTTCTGAAGCCCACAACTATTTAGCACCCCTCAGTGAGAGCTGGCTCAACAGTAGTACTTGCATAACCATCTTAGAAACTCTTCAGCCCTAAACCTAGGAGTTGGTCTGCACAAACAAACAAGAAACAAAAGCTCTCACATGAAGTGTAAGTCCTGAAGAAGGAGAAATTTTTTTCTTGATTTCATGAATCAAATACATGAACAAACATTCCTGTGCCATAAGTGTCATACCCCTACTCTGGAGACAACTCCACAAAAATTTCTTTTTGCAATCTTGGTCCATTTCCCAGCCTGGGTCTTTCTAGGAAGGCTTCCCCCATAGTTCTGAATCCTCCTTCCTCTCCCTAAAAGTAAATGGCCCTAAAGCCATCACTGGCTATATAAATGTAAAAAAAAAAAAAAAAATCCACTAATGGTTAATTTTATTATTTAAAAAATTCTCACGTTAAATATTTTGTTTGATTGCAGAAATTGTCAGAAGAATCACCTTCAATCTCACTGCCAACACAAAACTATCACATACATGTTGGCATATTTTCCATAAAGATTGTTTTTCCAGAAATGTATACATTTAACCTCCACCTCTCCACTCAATGTGCTCCTGCATTCTTCAACTGGGGACAGACCTGCAGGCCGGGGCAGGTACGTGCTCTGGAGACATGGCAGGAAGGCCTGGCACCTGCTCAAAGGCAGCTGACTATGCGCTCTTGCCTGCGGCCTGGGCAGAAAATGACCCCTTTATCTTCCTCAGCGTCCCAGCTCCAGCTCACGTCCCTCTCCGGCCCTTGCTCCTCTTGTCATAATGATTCTGGAGGCAGCCATTGAACAGTAATTAGGATCCTCCTGGGCCAGCCAATCTCACTGAGCACAGGTGCCAGCTGCCCCGTGGCCAGGACCCTTCCTTGGCATCCTGACTCCTCAGCCTCTCCTGGCTCTTCCTGGCCATTAGCATTGCCCATGCCAGGTGAGACGACATGGGCAACTTCTCCTCTGCCCCCGGGCCCAAGGTCCTTTCCCTTCCTGCTTCGCCTAAGCAGTTCCAGCCCAAGGCCAGGCAGGAGCCCAGTGAGTGCCCAGTCATCCTCAATAACCTTTGTCTTAGTTACTTTTTTGTTGCTGAGACTCAATACCCGACACCCACAAACTTAGGAAACGTTAACTTGAGCTCACAGTCTTGAAGGTCACAGTCCATTCAGGGGTGGCCGGCAACAATCGAAGTACATGGCAGAGAGAGAAATGGAGGCAGCTTCCCCAGACAAACAGGAAGCCAATCTGAGGCTTGTTGAGACTAGTCCCCGCCCTCCAGGAAGGCAGGTGCAGCTTATGTATCCTTTCAGGTCTCCGCCCAGTAACCAGTCCCTCCTGCATCCAGGTGTGGCCACTACATATGGTTAATCCTAAATTAACTGCAATCCACCCCTCCACACCAGACCCCAATCCACCAACATCACATGGTTCCATTAAAATACATGAGACTTTTGGGGGACACTCCAGATCCTAACCACAACATTCCACCCCTGGCCCCCAAAACACTCATGTCCTTCTCCCCATGCAAAATGCAATTAGTCCTTCTCCAAGAGTCTCCAAAGTCTTAACAGTTTCAGGACTGCTAAAGAAACTCCAAGCCCATAGTCTCCTGAGATGTAAGACAAACTTTTAGCTGTGAGCTCCTGTTCAAACCAAAGAGTTAAGCACTTCCAACATAAAATGGCACAGGGTAAACGTTTCCATTCCAAAAGGGGTGAATAAGGTAATAAAAGACAATAGGACCAGAACAGTTCCTAAATACAGCAGGGCAAGGGTTAAACCCTGTAGCTCCATGTCCAGCAACTGGGGTAAATGCTGGTGAGGCATGAACTCCAAGGGGCTTGGGTGGTCCCACCCCTGTGGCACTGCTGCTGACTGCAACCTCAATCCTTTCTCCTTTGGGCTGGATCCACTCACGGCCTGCTGCGTTTCTTAGATGACAATCCAGGTGTGGCCACTACATACGGTTAATCCTAAATTAACTGCAATCCACCCCTCCACACCAGACCCCAATCCACCAACATCACACGGTTCTATAGACAATTCATAACATCAAGATACATGAGACTTTTGGGGGACACTCCAGATCCTAACCACAACAACGTTTTTTGGATTTTTTTTTTTTTTTTTTTAAGATTCTAAGACAGGGTCTTGCTAAGACTCTAAAATGTCCACACTGGGGTTGCACTTGGAATCGTCTTGCCTCAGCCTGCCAGAGGGTTGGGATGGCAGGCCTAGGCCACTGAGCCCGTCAATTACCCTTTTGTTAAAGGCAGGTTTCAGGGCTGTCGTAGGTTGATGATAGTGTCCCATGATATCATATGATGTCATAGGTTCCTCTGGCTCACTGGACACTTTTTTTTGTGGTACTAGAGATCCAACTCAAGGGACCTTGCCCCTACACCACATAACCACATCCTCAGTCCTTGTTTTAGTTTTGATCTTTTCTCATTGGAATTCTGCTTTATTATTTGAAAGTCGTAGTTTGAACAATACTGAGCATGGAGAAGACAACAATGGGGTCTTGCTAAGTGACTAAGTGGCCCAGGCTGGCCTCAAACTCATGATCCTCCTGCCTCAGCTTCTCAGAGTGCTGGGATTACAGGCCTGCGCCATGGCCTGGCTCCTCTGCACATTTTAAATGTTTACATTTCTCCCAACAGTCATGTTTTTGGTATTGGCAATCACTATAGCTTGCCCATTTTCTGGATACAGAAAATATAACTACGTCGATGGAGGTGGCACGTGTATACATGGGCAGGGACCCTTGGGGCACACCCACAGACCCCTGCCCTTCCTGCTTCACAATGCTCCCTCATCCTCAGAACATGGAAGCACAATAGGCAGGTGATACCCTCGGGCTCCTACGCATTTCCACCAAGCACATGAGAAAGTGTCCCTCTTGATTCCCTGATTCCGGGGACCAATATGGAAATGTGCTGATGACTTTCATAATGACAGCAGGAGAAAACCCAGGCCCCAGCAAGGCTGGTGATGCTGCCCAGATCCTGGAAGTCCACTGCCTTGGTCCTCCACTTCATCTGCTCTTCCGCTGTGAGTCAAACTTGCCAGAAAGTAGCATTCTTAGTTACCAAGAATAATGGGGATTTTTAAAATCCCATCTCCCTTCTTACGACTCAAAAGGACACTTTAAGAAAGTGACTCCATGGCCCAGGAAGCTTTCCAACTCCCTGGTGCCACCTCACCCAGCTCAGTGACTACTGACTCTGGACTCTGGGCAGAGAGGCTGACCTGAAAAAGTGCAAACACAGGACCTCAGTGAGGCTGGGGGACCCTACCAGACACTGTGGGGCCTGCCAGAGGATGCCCATTCCCCGACATCGCAGCACCTCCCTTAGAGGATCTGTAAGTGCCTAAGTCTCCCCTTTAATCTTGGCTAGACACAGTGAAGAAGTCTGGGAAGTGCAGAACAGGAAAGGGCCTAGAAGAAAGGATCTGACCGTACCAAAAAAGCTCATTCAAACAGTTTCCTGCCTGCTGGCTCTCCTGCCCCTCCCTGACAAAGACAGATGCCACCAGCCCTCCCCAGGGTGCTCAGGAGCACCCCCCGGGCATCATGGAGCACAGCAGACCTAGGATGGAGCACTTGCAAAAGGACACAGGGATCTTCTGGGCCCTGATCTCAGTGGGGAGCTGTGTGGCAAACTGGCAGAATTAGTGGTGACACCAAGGAAGCTATCACCAAAAAAGAGGAACGGGGCCATTCCTCAGGCCTGTGATCTCAGCACTCCTGGAGGCTGAGGCAGGAGGATCCCAAATTCAAGCCTAGCCTGAGCAGCTTAGAGACTTGGTGAGACCCTGTCTCATAATCAAAAACAAAAATGGTAAAATGATGTGGAGATGTAGCTCAGGGTAGAGGCACTGGCCTTGATTCCTAGTACCGAGAAAGAAAGAAAGAAAGAAAGAAAGAAAGAAAGAAAGAAAGAAAGAAAGAGAAAGAAAGAGAAAAGAAAGAAGAGAGGAAGGGACTAGGGGCCATGTGACCAATCCATCAGCATGAGGGCACATATGAGGCTGGCCCGTGGAAGCAGGTGGCCGCAGAAACGCCAAGACTGTGACAAGGGCAGGGCAGGACGGTGTGCATCACAGACTGATATGATGGGATATTCCCTTCTGCAGAGACTCAGGGAAGGGCAGGGACAATAGAAGTTGCAGACAGTGTTTTTTCCAGTGAGGAAAGGATGCTTTTATACCCTGTAATCAGCCCCTGGGGAGATGTTGGCCCTGTAGCTTCTTGTGAAATAGAAAAATCAGTCAATTCAGGCATGAATATTTAAAAATAAGAAATGACAGACTCAGGGCCTGGGATGTAGCTCAGCAGTATAGAAAATGCTAAGTGTAGCCTGAGTTTGATACTCACACTAAGAAAAAAAGAAAACCAATATAGACTCAGGCTAATAGTAAACCTGGGCTCAAAGATTGTACTGAACCTAATCTATCTACCAGCAGACTTTGCGATTGGATTTTTGTCTTTTTGCTTTTGTTTTTGTCCTGATGGTGGAATGACCCTTCCCCACCAGCATCACCAGCAACACCAACACTGCCCACAAGACACATGGTCTAATCTTGGTGTCCTTAGATGGGACCTACAGGAGGGCACACACGGCCCCACAAGTGCCAGCCTAACTCAGTCTTAATAACTACCCCAGTCTTTTAAAATAGATTCTAAGCAGAACTTACCCTTCGGAGGTCAACCTGGCAGTAGGGAGGGGGAGAGCCAACATTGGTATCATGAGTTCAGAATTTCACTTGGCAGGTGATTGAGACTGAACACACAACCCCCCACCTTTTCCCCTCCCCCCAGCTCTGTCTCTTCCTGTCTTGCTCCTGCTGCCGCATTTGGTTTGCAGACGACTGTTTTCCTGAAAGCAAATCTGCTCACAGCTTCCAAACTCTTGCTAGAAATTGTGATTGTGATTCCATCTTTGAAACTTTGTAGTGTTAATAATCCCTTTAGATTCATAAGGAGCTTATTGGAACCAACATTGAAATTAATTGAATTTGTAGTCTCACCAAACAGAGGCAGCAACTTTGTTAGGAGTATTAAGATGACCACATAATCTTTGGTATTTTTACGCACTTTGCGTTAAAGGGGAAGTATCAAATTAAACACACAGCGGCCTCAACTCTGTCTCACAGTTCATCCAGTGACCCAGCTGAAGGCAAGAGGTAGAGCATGTACCTAAGCAATGTCGACTCTTTGTTCTTGATGGTACTAAATGAGCAACAACAAGGTCATCTCGTCAACCCCTGAATGTCGGGGCAGCTTGTTGGTGTTTGTACTGCAAGAGGTCACAGGATGAACTCAGAGCCACGAGGCTCTGGGGTCAGCAGAGGCCTCAGCATCTGCTCTCCCCTTCAGTTAAAAAAAAAGGAATAAAAATTTCTAACATCTCTAAAGCATTTCTAAATATCTTTTACAATTATATAATGTCATAAGTAAGCCTATAAACCCTTCATTTTGTAAATAATTCTATTTTCGTATTTATTGTACTTCCAGCTATTACTTTAGGAAGTTGAGAAAGACATACTTTATGCCACAAAAAGATACTGTCTAACACAATGTATTTTGATAAAGTTTTTTTCCTGGTGCTTAAAATTATATTTGTGCTTTTGTGACTGCACGGGCATGCATGCACGTGTGTGAGTGTGTGTGTGTGCACCTGTGTGTGAGTGTGTTCAGTGTACAGGGTGTACATATTTACATATATGTCAGGAAAGGCGTTGCACTGAGAAGAAAGGAGTAGCAGTTAAGAGCACAGTGTTTAACCACTGGTGTTCTGAAATTCAACAGGTTGCAAATCTATTGAGGAAGTATAATGACACACCTTGAGCATAGACACTACGTTCTGTTCCTCACAAGTGCTCTCCAGTGGTAAATATGTGTATAAACCATCTTGTGTCACCAACTAAGGACTATGGAGTCAGCACCTGCCTGGGGATGGGTCTTGGAGGGAGGTATTCCAGTTAAGTCCGAGTTCATCACCTATGCTAAGCGCATTCTCCAGGTAAAAAGTTCAAAATGGAGAATTTTAGGGGTAGAAGAGTCATCAAAGCTCTTCTAGTCTGCTCTTTATCTTAGGAAATTGTTGCAAAGATGCAATGATTCAACCCAAAATCTTGTAGTGATAAATCCAGGCACTGTGCCCAAGGCTGGGCAGGCTAGAAGAACAAAACTGCTCCAGGTATGGTGGTGCAGTCCTGTGAACCCAGCACTCTGGAAGGCTGAAACAGGAGGATTACAAATTTGAGCCCACCCTGGGAAATTTAGCAAAACCCTGTCTCAAAATAATAAATTAAAAAGGGATTGGAAATTTAGTTCAATGAGAAGGCCCTGTATTCAATTCCAAGAACACAAAAAGGAAGGAAGGAAGGAAGGGAGGGAGGGAGGGAGGGAGGGAGGAGGAGGGAAGAAGAGAAAATAAGGAAAGAGAGAAAGAGGATGTATCCTCCAGTAATTCAACAAAATCTGCATCCCTTCTAGCTGGGAGTTCTGAAAAAGTAAGAAAACAATACCCACACCATAGCCCCACTAAACAGAAAAGGGAAAGTTGATCTGCACGGGTGAAAGATATGCCCTACATTTCCTTTCTGTAAAAAAAAAAAAAAAAAAAAAAAAAAAAAAAAAAAAAAAAAAAAAAAAAAAAAAAAAAAAAAAAAAAAAAAAACCACTACTGTTGATCCATCCGCTCTTACCACAGGGGATTTGTTGAGAGGACCAGGAGGGAGGCAGGTGGTTGCCTGGGTGGAGGCGCGATCCTGGCTAATTCCACGTAGTTGCCCGCCCTCTAGTGGTGCAAGTGGAGATGGCAGCTCTCTGGTTCTGCTCTCAGTGGCTTGAGCAAGGAGGCTGCCCAGCTACCCCCAGCCCCCAAAGTTTTGCCTGTCTCTTTCGGGACCTCGATGCTGAGTTACAGAACAAGTTGTCTTACAAAGACTCCTTCTTAATTAGAACATCTTGCTTGTTTATAATGATCATGGCACTTACAAAAGACCATATGTCTTTGAGACGCTGCTTGGCAAGGCTTCTCCAATGTTTACCAAATCTATTTTGTGTCCCATGCTAATAATAGTCCAGCGGGTCCCCAGACAGAGCGGTGGGGACTGAGGACTTCTTGTTTCCTCTATTACTCAGTATTCCGCCCTCAGACTGTGAAAGGCCTCTTGGTTCCTGAGCTCAAAGTTTCCCAAAAGCTGTTATTTTGGGAAACGTTTATTTCAAGGGCTAAATTGTAATCTTTTGACAAATCAACACTGAGCCTTGGTCTCCTGCAATTTGTGTTGCAGGCAGACTTAACTATTCTTTTTGAAACATACTCTCAACTGCATGCCAGCCCATTTTACTACAATATCCATAATACAATTCTGTCCCGTGGCATTGTTGCTTTTCCAGTCAGAAAGGAATCCTAGAGACAAACTCCCATTTTCAAGGGTGAAATGGATGGCCAGATTAGGTAGTCACTGGCCAGAGGTCACACAGCTAGATTTTCCCTGCCAGACCTCCTTAACCATATGGTGTGACTAAGACCAAGTTCAGAATTGTGTGGGTAAGCCTTTTTCTACACCTGTTGCCAGCATAAACAAAAGATGTACCAAGTAAACATTTTGTCTCGCTTCATTCACCCGGCAACCACAAGCATGTTCAGGTTACCTTGCACACTTTAGGGCTGATTTCCGTCCTCCAGAAGGCTGGGCAGCTGTCTGTCAGTTTGGCACAAACTTCAGGCCTGCAAATGACCTGGTTAGGTTTGGTGTTGTGTGTCACCCAAAGCTGTTTCACTTAGGTGAATTAAACTATTTGAATCTGAATGTTAACTGGACATGTTTGTGTATGCACACCCAGTTACATAAGAGAAACGTGTCTTCAGGGTTTCCCATTTTATTGTTATATGTGATATGCAATGGATGCAATAAGCTTGAAAATCTTGTGCACACATATATGACATCATCATTACACTCTATTCCCCTCCTCCCCCTTTCTGACACTCCCATCCCTTCCCTCAACCCTCTGACTCCCAATATCTCATCCATTTTATTGTCTACATTGCCTGTGCTCTGGATTTTCTTTTTCTAACAGTGATAAGCCAGACTTGGTGGTGTATACCCGGAATCCCAGCACTCTGGAAACCTGATACAGGAGGATCACAAAATCTTATGTTTGAGCCCAGCCGGGGCACCTTAGCAACTTAGGAGAACCCTGTCTCAAAATACAACATCTCAAATACGGTCTTGAGCTATAGCTCAGTGAGAAGTCCCTGAGTTCGCTCCCCAGTACAAAAGATACACACAGGGATACTCACTAGGTCAGGCGGCATGATCCTTCATTGCAACATATTTTTTCCCATTATACTGTTACCAGACTCTTGACTCTTCTTCCTACCTAGGTAGCAATATAACAACCACTGAGAATGAGCTTTCAGTAGCTCCTAGCAGTGAGAAACAACCATGGAAAGTGACGAGTATATACGGATAGCTTAACATCTGTCTGCTAGTAGGCTAAACGCTGCATTCCTGTTAAGCCATTTTCGACACAGTAAGCTTATGGTGTAATTACCTTCTCTGGCTCCACTGAACACAAAGATAATTTCAAATTCGTCAAAGAACCTGCACATTTTTAAAATGCATTATTTGTGACAGTATTCCTGTATGAGTGTTAAATGCCTCATTTTCCTTATTAATACCTGTAGTATACTATTTTTGAGCCTGGGACTATGTTTCTATTTATGTTAGTATCTGTCATTGTTGCTGCCTTGAATTCCTTGAGGGCAGGGGCTGTGCTTTAATTCTCTGAATTGTCTCATTATAAATCACTTTATTGTGTGCAGTGGGTGGCTTTTCTGAATGTGTTTCTTTATATCTAAATTTGCTACTGAGTTTTTATTAATTCATAGGAAGGGTTTGTGCTGTAAGGAGGCCATATTTCCCAAAGAGGAAAATAGCTTTTCATTGAGAGTTTAAGAAACAGCTATTAAATTTGACTCTGAGGATGTAGAACTGTTTCCTTCAGCTATAAAAGCATTTTGGAATCTATGAGTACTAAGGAGAGAGAAGTTGGGGAAAGTGCTCTGATGTGACCATGCGCTCTTCGGAGAAAACCAAAACAGAGGCACCAAAAGTACATGTACTGGTGCCAGGAAACTCAACAAGGGTAAGCAGGGGCGGTGAGTCAGCTCCTGCGGGGCAGAGCTGGGACTCTAGGAAGGCTGAGCTGAAGCCAAGCGTAGAGGGTGAGATGCCACTCAGGTCTGGAGAACGCGAACCAACACATCCATTCTCAGAACACAAAATACTTCACATAGAATAATGGGCCAAGCACACTATAAGAGTTTTGGGGGTGTGGAGCATGGGGTTGGAAGGACGGTTTCATTTTTGAGCTGTCTTTTCACACTAAGCTTCCTCTCTGCCAGAGTACTAGGATTACACACCTGCATCATCAGGCCCACCTATATTTGTTTTTTATTTTTGACTCTGAGACAAGCTCTCACTAAGCTATTAAGTTGGCCAGGCTGGGCTAGAACTTGGCACTCCCACTGCCTCTGCATCCCAGAATGCTAGTGAAGTGAGTCAGAAGCAGAAGGTGAAACATCGAATGGTCTCTCTGATATGAGAGACCCAGATCACAACTCTTATGGAACTTAAAAACTAAAAACAAATTGAAACAGGGGGGTAGGGTGGGGAGGGAGGGTAGGGAGAGGGACAAAAGATACATAGGTGCATAAAATGCTCAACTTCATTGTAAACCTTAAATTTTGTGCTTATACATATCAATAAAATGGGGGGAGGAGAAATCTATACCTCCAGACCCGTATATTTTTTAACCATTTGCCAAAACTTCAACTTACATTCCCCTACTTTAAATACACTGGTGCTTCTTTATACTTGGAATTTGAATGCTTTACACATCCTGTGTTGATAAAATTATTTTCCATTATAGATTCAGCAGGGCCTGTATACTTTTGAAATCCAGACAAATAATGGGGGGAGGGGTGTTAGGACACATGTAATTTTATTCCAACGTGTGCTACGTCTTCAGTCAATAAACCTTTTTGAGTTTCTTCTCTAAGAAGGTTGTCAGTTGAAAGCCATCATCAAGAAGGCAAAGTGCTGCCTCTTGCACATCGAGCCCAGACCTACAGAGCCAGGTACCCTGGGGAGGTACAAGGCCAGCGTGCTGTGGAGTGTAGTAGGGGTTCAGAGGATGTCATAGGATAGTTATGGGGGTGCAAAGAAGAGAGTATGGCTCTAGCTACAGGATCCAGCGAGGGTGACATATTACTGATACTTGAAGAATGTTTAGTGACTTAGACATGTGGATCTGGAAGAAAATTTTTCTAGGTATTGCCAACCATGTGAGCAAAGGTGCTTCAGGGACAAAGCAAGGAGCTGAGACAGGAAAAAAAATTGTCCTGCTGCAAAGAAACAAATGACAGGTAAAAGGGAAACAGTAATTTTAGAGTAAGGCCGAATTTTTCAGAGCGTGTGTGTGTGTGTGTGTGTGTGTGTGTGTGTGTGTGTGTGTGTGTGTGTGTGTGTTTTGGGGATGGAATTCAGTGTCTTCCCATTCTGCTACACTTCAAGCCAAAATTTCATTTTTGGTTTTGGGACAGTCTTGCTAGATCATTAAGTTGCCCAGACCAGGCTCATACTTGCAATCCTCCTGCTTCAGGGTCCCAGACTGCTAAGATTACAGGCCTGTGTCACTGAGACCAACTCAATCTACTTCCGTAATATACCATATATAGAGCTTTAAACTAAGAACAGAGCCCTCATGACAAGCCATGCTCAGAGAGAGAGACCATAATTGACATGCAAGAGAAGTTTAAGTCACCCCACAGGCAAGAGACAAAACAAACCAAGGTACCTTTCCAAGCATAAGTGGAAGTTCTGGGGATGTTAAAACAAACAAGATAATTAGCACAAACACTGCCTGAGAGCCAGCCTCTGTCTCTGGGGAGGCAGCCGCTAATGACACCACACTGAAGCCTACAGAATTGGATGCGGGCATGGCACATGGGGAGCTTTGACTCTGCCCTGCCTCCCATGACTGCAACTTTATCAGTCCTTGGGCACAGGCTTAAGACCCAATTTTTCTATCTATCCTTCTTCAGTGGTGAGGATGAGGGTGCAGTCAGGTGGAGGGTTACAATTCAAGTGGACACACCCCACGCTTAACAGGACAATAGGCGCACCCTCCACTAATCACAGAAAGCAATGTTACAGTGGAAGGAGAGATTCGTTCCTTCCCCTCAAGAAAACTAAAGTTTGGATTTATTTCATTTTTAAATGACTTGATCTAGAAAATAAAGAGGGAAAAACCTGGTATCAAAGTGTCAGTGCAATGAGACAATTGAAAACTTGAAGGGTTCTTACTTAATGCTTTAGATCTAACGCCCTTTTTCCAGAAAAAGAAAAAAAAATGACTTTCCCAGTCCCAAAGTGTATGAAACAAGTGATGTAAAGAACGATAAAACTTACCTTTTGTCCCTCCCCCTACCCACCTTCCCCTCCCTCCCTCCCCACCCTATGCCCGTTTCACTTTGTTTTTCATTTTAAGTTCCATAAGAGTTGTGATCTGGGTCGCTCATATCAGAGAGACCATCCGATGTTTCACCTTCTGCTTCTGACTCACTTCACCAAGCATGATGTTCTCAAGTTTCTTCCATTTGCCCGCAAAGCCTCCACGCTGCTGGACTTTATAGATACAAGATACGTAGGTGCACAAAATGCTGAACTTCATTGTAAACCTTAAATTTTGCACTTACACATATCAATAAAATGGGGGAAAAAGAAGGATAAAACTGAAACACAAAAGAACAGCCTTTGAGGCAGTGTTATCTCCAAGGCTCCGACCACGGCTACGACTTCGGGCTTGTGTAAAGTCTATTTAGCTTTGCTGTGTTCTGGGAAAGGGGTTTCAGAAAACCGCATGCCACTCTGTCACTTTCATAAAGTCCTTACTGCCACAGAAGCACTCTGATCTTGTCTACATATCTAATTCTTTGCTACTACCTTTGCTGTTAGATTCACATTTGCATCATCAATATACCCATAGAAAGTTCACACCACTGAGTACCTACCATGCACCAAGTGCTCAACATGCTAGTTCATTATTTCTCTGTTATTCTCATAACCCAAAATGCTAGAAATAGTCCTAGTAGCATACTTCACAGTTTAATTAAAAAGCCATTCATGACAATGACAACGTGTTTCACACTTTGCTTGAAGTCGTATATAATTTGGAAAGGGGTGGACAGAAAGAGGGGGAGACTCCTATACCAAAGATAAGAAAGTGAGCTGTACCACAATTTCAAACCCAAAAATGCAATCATGAGGCAGAACTGCCCAAAAATTGCTCAATTTTACCTTTGTTTACCTCAAGTAAATACTAATAATTCTTGAAAATGCCCATTATAGTAGTCATCTTATGAGTTTATATTTACATAATCATTATATATCTAAGGAGAGCTCTGAGTTCTGTAAATTATCTAACATCAAGATAAGTCACTTATTCACGTATACACAGCATGGTATAAAGATCTAGCAGTAAAGTACTTAATTTACTGATCCATATAGAAAACAACACTCAAGTCTCAAGGCAAGCTGGTTCACAGCATAGATACAATGAATCGACGATTCTGTCCTCCTCTTTACAATGCCTAAGCTGATACTCATCCTGCCTGTGAGTGTTAATATGTGCCTACTAGTTTTGTTGTGAGTATATCCTTACAGGCTGGTTCTTATCTGCCAGGGGAAAAGAAAGGATCAAACTCATTTTTTAATATTCGTTCTCAAAAGATAAAAATCAAGCATTGGGTACAATGAAGAAAAAAGGGGAAGCTTTCAAATTCAACTTAGTAAGACCCCATCTCAAAATCAAAAATAAAAATAGGCTGGGGGTGTAGGTTGGTGTAAAGACCCTGGGATCAATTCCAGATCCACATAATAAAGAAAAAAATGTGGAGACTGTAGAGATTGCAAACATATACTAATAAAAATAGTAAGTATGGGG
This sequence comes from Ctenodactylus gundi, assembly GCA_004027205.1. Classification (NCBI taxonomy): domain Eukaryota; kingdom Metazoa; phylum Chordata; class Mammalia; order Rodentia; family Ctenodactylidae; genus Ctenodactylus; species Ctenodactylus gundi. The sequence goes on from PVKB01000036.1 coordinate 1,026,793, forward strand.
GCAGAGGGTAGACCTGTAAACAGCCAGCATGGTTTTTTAATTAACCCAGGCCCGGTGGTGCAGTCCTTTATCTTCTACTTGTTCATTTATTTTCTACAAGTGTGTCATGTGCCACCGTGCCCAGCCTGTGTGGTACAGGGAAATTGAGCCTAAGGCCCCACCCATACTGGCCAGGCAAGTGTTCTTAACTGCTGACATACACCTCCAGCTTCCCAGCATTTTTAAACATATGAATAAAAACTAAACATTTATTTGAATGCCTACCATAAATAGCATTGAAAACAGAAAACACATTTACCTGTTTGTTCAGCAAGTTGTGTCCTGGACCCCTTGCTGTGCAGGTTATTAGGAGACAGGACAGTCTTTACCTACAAAGGAATGCTGAGCCAATTGGACGGTAGATTATACACCACAATCAAATAACACAGAGACACGCAGACTAAGGTGCTGTGGGAAGCCAGCGGGTAGGCCAAGGCCAGAATGCTGGGAGCAGCCCTGGGCATGACATGAGATGAGCTCTCAGTGGATGAACCAAAAGCCCTCACTCTACCAGCTCCCTCCTCCTGCTTCCTGTTTCACCCAAGGGCGAAACAGACTCCTTCTGGAGTTTCATTTTACTGCATGAGGAGTTTCAAGGTTCTTCTCCCCTTGGCCCCACAGTCTCTGGCAGGAGCACCAGAACCTAGCAGAGCCACGCCAAAGGGCAACAAGTGATAAAACCAACCAGTGAGTCAGGATCGGATGAGAAAGGCTTTGGGGGCCTGCCTCTGCTTTGCCCCTGACTGCACGGATGCCCTGGTGAAAATGAGGACCAGCTGGGCAAAGAAGCAAAAGTAGATAAGAGTGTAAACCTCCACTCTGAAGTCAGAGTGGGCATCTGCTATGGTTGGAGTGTGTCACCGAAAGCTCTTATGTCAGAAGATTAACCTCCAAAGTTACACATTAATAGTACTTGGAGATGGGGCCTTGACGAGATTCTTAGGAGTAAAGCAGGTCTTGAGAAGGTGGTCCCCATCATGGCATTAGTGGCTTTGTAATAAGAGGAAGAGAGACCCAAGTAGCAACTCGCTCCATCCTGCCATTGATGGCTTCCACCACATTATGACCCAGCAAGACCCTCCCAGATGCTGAGAAGATGCTAGCACCATACTCAGACTTCCCAGCCTCCAGAACCAGGAGTCACACAAACCTCTATTCTTTATAAATATCCTTATCTGTGATATTCATTTTTAGCGACATAAAATGGACTAAGACAAAATATATGCAATTTGGGATTGCGACACAATTTAAATTACAAATCGGAAAACAATATAATAATATGAATGACAATCAGAATAAAGGTTAAAAATTCCAGTGCAGATTTTTCAGCCATAACAAAGCAAAAATAAATAAAATTGTAAGAGAGACAGGGTGGAGTGAAGGAGATACGGACAACACAAGTGGAAGGAGGATCTAGAGATGAAAATTTTAAGAGGAAAATATGTGGGAAGATCTGAACACTGCCTCGTGCTGCTTAGAGAAAAAAAAAAAGATCGAAAAAGGAATAAGTACTTATCAACCTAGATTCCAGGAAAGCAACATTTTGATCCACCAAGAGGTAGAAAAGCAGACACTTAAAATGTCAAGGACCCAAACCCACCATAAAAATTTTGAATGCAGACCAGAGTTCAGGTCAAAACTAGAAGGAAGAAGAAAAATTGGGCTGTCGCTGTCAGCCCCACTGTACAGTTTTCAATTGTTAAAGTAGCAATGAGAAGGCTTACGATATCAGAAACAAATGTAAGTGGTGCAAATTCATAGCCTACATATTCCAGATGCCACAAATTCCCTGCTCACTCCCAATAAATGAGATATCTTTGGGGGAGAAAAATAAAAGTGAATTCCAACTGAATTAAAAAGGAAAAATTGAAACAAAAAGAGGAAATAAAATATGATCGCCCAATTCAAATGTAATTAAAGTAAGGCAAAAATAAGGTTGTTGAGAAGTCGAGCCCTCTTGAAAACCCTCAGCAGCCATGAAAACTCTACAGATGGCAGACCATTGGAAGGCAGTAATTTCTGGCAGTTGTAAAATGAAGGCAGGAACTTGAAGGGATACAGAGGGACCTGCAATATATTTTCAGCCCTTTAACTTGTAATTCCAGTTCTCACAAAGAGCTCCTTCTCTCTCTTCTTCCCTCCCTGTCCCCCCTTTCTCCCCATCTCCCTCTCTCCTAGACATTCCCACACCCAGAGGCCCGTGCTCTGATGCATTCCTCTGAGTAAACTCTCATGTTTTGCCTACTCCCATTTCTCTGCCAAACGTGTTCTGGTAATGACATTGCATTCCAATGAGCCGTAATGATCCTGAGAATTTAATTGATGAGTTCTTTAACAAACAGCTAACTCCCGGGAGTCTGCTACATGGGACAGATACCTTTTGATAAGGCCGAAGGGGTAGAAAGTGCAGCGTGGCCAATGTACAGCACCTATCCCTGCTATTCCCAGCCCTGTTGGGCTGAGGTCGTCAAGATCTGAGAGCCCCAAGCTTGTCCCTGCTCGTGTTCTGAGCCAGATCTGACAAGCAGAGGAAGCATTTTAGGTGAGCCATTTCTGCCAACAGTATAATAACCTGCTGAAGAGCATCTGCTCAAAGAAGTGTCTGATCCAAGATTTGGTCCGGGGTCGGAACACAGGGACACCTGTCTTTCTGAACTGTTTTGTTCCCACTTTCTCTGAACCTAAGAATGGCCACACAGAATCCTTTCTGGTCCCAGATAGACCCACAATGACTCAATGGCCCAGAGCCTTACCAAGTCCGGCTTTGAGCTCGTCACCTCACCCCAGGGGGTCTTGATAGATCCTTCCATGCTTCAAAATCCCACCTCTCTCCCTACAAGCATCAGAACTGTACAGCCTTGTCTCAGCTGCCCCCAGGCCCATCCAGGTACCTGCCTCCTTTTCCTCTGCTTCTGACAAAGTCCCCTCTGAATTCAGGTGCAGTATCTACTCTAGAGGCACGTGGTCCTGTTATACAGGTCCATGGACAGTGACCATGTGGCTATATTTTTATAGTTCCAAGCCCACCTGGCTCCTGGCATGTCCAGCCTTTGGGCAATAATTTGCTTGTTCTGGTTTTCTCCTTTGGGATTTGTCTCCTGACTCATCAGTCATGCCCACAGAGTTTAAGTGGTGGGCATGTGCTTCTATTTGTCCCTCACTGGCAAAACCAAACATAACCCAACAGACTCAGAAGCTCAGTCCTTGCCCCAAGGAGAACTTTTCCTTAAACAGACATACCCTGGTTACTCTCTCCCTTACACACACCTCTCTCCTCTGCTTTACAAGTCCTCAGGCCCCAGGCCCTATACTCGATACTCCTCAATGTAAAGGAATAGAAAAAATTCAAATACTTGCAAGAACAGAAACGCACTGGCTCCTGTTCACACTCGGTCTCAGGTTACACCCTCCAGGAGCAGGAGAAAGGGGAACGGTGGCGAGGCAATGGAAGCCCCGTGTGACTCAAGAATGGGACAGATGGTTGGTATGGAATCACAGTACCTCCTGCCCTCAGTCACGGGTGTCACCAGAACAACAAGACATTTGCTCACGTTATTTAACTAATTTATCTAATTTTTAAAATTTATTAAAATGTGCCCTATGACCATTTTCTGGAAGAAATGGAAGTTTCTCACACAATTGCCTACCGTCTTGAGTAGAATTGTCCTAAATAAACCCAGAAGACAGCATTAAAAATCTGTGAGTAGAAGTTCTAGTCTAAAAGGTGTATGTTTCCGTCTTCAGGGGGATGGTCCAAGTCTAGAATCAACTGATTAATGAACTAAAAAAATTTACTGAGTCCTCTGTTTTTTCATTTAAGCAAAAGGAAAGCCCAGAACACCGTACTGATAGGGTTGAGAAAGAGATGGAGGTCTGGGCTACACCTGCCACTCTTGGGGATATGTAGTTTCATGAATATTCTGTTCCCATAAACACATTGCTTTCTCCCAAAGAGACCCCTGAAACCGAGAGTGCCAGCCTCTGTAAGCAGTATTTGTTGATCGTCCTTGCACCGACTGTCTTGGATAGAGGATCCTTCCCAATGCTCCTCACTGCCGCCTGCCTCGGCCAACAGCCTGTCCAACAGAGGGGCTTTTAGTACTCAGATCAAAGCCTCCTGTGTGCCGAGTGCCCATTGTTCATTAGTGAAATGTGACTTGCACCTGCTCCACTGAGGTGTACGGCTTTCACTGTGTCCCTCTCCATTTCAGCGGGCTGCAGCAAGATCACAGGGCCAGTCACTGTGGTGACGAAGGAAGCCACGCTCTGCCAGTCAAAAGCTAGACCAGCTGTGCTGTTCCTGTGTGAACCAGGTGGCTCTTGCTTCCCCAGGAGCCTGCTGCCAAGGCTTGGCAGCGGGCAGCCAGCAGCTGCTCCTCCAGCAACAGTCTTGCCTGTTTCTCTCCTCCTCAGCCCGAGAATCCCAGGGCAGCCTCCCGGGAGGCCACTCCAAAAAGGAGGGAAGAGAATCGTGAAAGAGGGAGATCAAGGGGCACGGCTGCAGAAAGTTGACCAAAGGCTTAAAAAAGCAGGAAACACAGCCCCTGTGAGAACGAAGGCAAATTTGTTCCTGCCTGAGCTTCGCAGCTTGTGCGTGGCATGGTCCTCAAGATAGGAGCTACTCATCATGGAAAGAGGTCACAGCAAAAAAATATAGTTGATCATGGACTGATATTATTATTGTTACAATTAAAGATCTAGTCTCATAGATTTTAAATCCATGCCAACATTGATCCTCATAAACCTGTCATGACAAAAACAAACAGCCTCAACTTAGACAACCAGGCAGCGCCATCTGCTACACAAGATGTTGACTTCCATGACTTCTCATAAATTAATTAGGACAACAGCTTTAGGGAATAAGATTAGCATTGGTTTCTATGAGCTTCCCTGGCTTTAGGGTCACTTCATGTGATGACTCAACATTGTTAGGCTACAACTGAATTACATCAATTTGGCTCTGAAAAAGTGTATGTTGTGTTGGCTTTTTCCAGAAAATATTTAAATCACCATTAAGCCATTCGGCTAATTCACCATCTTCTTATTAGATCCAAATGATACTGTTCAACCAGGTGGACCAGGAATGACCAACAAATCTCCCAGGTAATTTACTTCCTCTCTGAAAGGCTTTTCCTTGCACGTGGCCTCGGGGAATGTGGCTAAGTGCTACTTCCATTAGTTCCAAAGCCAGAAGGAGATTGGGAAGGGTAGGGGGTAGGGTACATGACACCGCTGTGCACTGACTCATCCTTTCACTGGCTTCTTTCCCTTCCGTGTTTCCAGCTTGTTGGATAGCTGTGTGGGCCATGTGAAGTCAGAGATGTTTTTTGTTCCAAAGACAGGAAGACGGAGTGGGGAGGGAGGAGTGGAGGAAGACAGATAAACAGTAGATGTGTGTGTGTGTGTGTGTGTGTGTGGAGCCATAATTACTGTATGACTTCAGCTCCGCTGCCTAGCTGACAGTTGCCACATGAGTCACTAAGGATGAGACGGACCTGGAGGGTTCAATGTGAAGAGAGATGTGCTGGCAGTCACCGTGAAAGTCTGGGAAATGCTTTTCTCTGTGTTGCAGAAAGATGAGGAATAAATGTCTATGACTAACAAGTGTGGCCCATACTGTAGTGTCTTACGCAGTACTGGAAAACTAAGTAAGACAAGTGCCTTGCCCTCAAATGTCTACAATCTAAAGAAAGATGTATGTTAAGGTCTAAATCTAAAACGTCCTCCAAAACTTCTATATGTTTGGAAGGTGATTGGATCAGATAACAGTATTCTTGTCAGCTGATTCATCCATTGGTGATTTCATGGCCAATAAGTGGGACCTGGCTGGAGGGACAGGTCACTGGGGGAATGACCTGGAAGGGCATATTCTTGTTCTCAGCTCCTCCCATTGCTCTCTACTTCCTGGTTGCCACGGGAGTTTCCTCCATGCTGGGCCCACCCACCATTGCTGACTGACCCCACAAGGATTGAAACCTCTAAAACTGAACTAAAACAAACCTCTCCTGATTTAAATTTTTGTTGTCAGGTATTGTCTCCAGGCACAGGAAAGTGACCAGTATAAAGTAATTCTGATTAGCTAGAGGTGTATGTAGCCCTCCAGGATCAAAGAGGAGGCAGTAACTCAGAGCCATCAGAAGGAAAACAGCGCAAACAGAGACACAGGACAAAGGTAAATTTTAATCTCTGACACTCTCTCAAAGCCAAGCCTTGGCCTCTAATACACGGGTCAGCAAAATGTGGCTCACAGGCTAAATTCATCCCACCATCTGTTTCAAATAGAGTTACTGGCACACAACAATACTGGAAGATACTCCTGTGGCTGAATTCGTGCTATAAAGAGGTGACCTAACTGTGACAGAGACTCTAGGTCCCGTGAATCCTAAACTACTGGCTATCTGGCCTTTCAGAAAAAATAATTTGCTGACCCCTGCTCCATTGCATAGCAGAGAAGAGTGCCTCTGTGCACATGAAGACCCCCCTCAGCATTTTGACTCAATGCTGATGTAACTGCCTATACCCATTTCTACTCCCATCCAGGCCTGTCCAGTTTCAAATGGATGCAGGGGTCTCCTCTCTCATTCCAAATCAAGCCACCCACTCCAACCCTTTTGTCATCCCCTCTCTCTTTCCACATTTTTTCTCTTATATCAGCCTAAAATCAGGGGGCTTGAGTTCAGCTCATGTCATACACCTTCCATCTGTGTAAGAGCCTCTCTTCTGTGACAGCATCGTCGAATCAATATTCCTATGCTGTCCCTTCCTGAGTTTTTGACACACATTTCTAATGGGTTACCGAACTGATGCTATCCCATGAGAACCACAAGAGCATGGTTCTCACAACAAAACTCAATACCTACCCCCCACACACCTGGGATTTCTCTCTCTGTAATTCTCTTAGAAATCCTGCTGTCATCTTCCCCCTCACACCACGCAGGCAGCAGGACAGAAATGCCATTGCATCTCCCTCCTCAGTTTAGCACCCCCAACGGAATGTCCCATGCTCGCCATCCTACTATCTGCCCCGATGGGCTCCCTCCTACTCGCACAAGCAAATAGAACCCCTCTTCATAACCAGATGCTCCTCTCTAATCCACCTCCCATTCTTGCTCGAAAGTTTCCATCAGCGTAAACCTAACCATTCCTCATGCCTGTTTTAAGTCAATTATTCAATACAAATAAATATATATAATTACATAAAGTAATTTTTATACTTTGATCCAGCAATTTTTCCATAGTTATTATTTTACTAGTATATGTTTGTGATATATAAGAATCACATTCACTTGGGGAATGAGTGCACAAACACGTAACATCATAGTCAGCAGACCCAGTACATAGGAAGGTGGGAAGGCTCCACAGAGTTATATAAATATGTTCAGGAGAAACTTTAGGATTTTCTGACCTTGAGAAGAGAGAAAGGGAATGAGAACAAATAGAAAAAGTTGTAACTGTGGAAAGGCTCACACGCTTTTAACTTTAACAACTGAAGTAAAACCAGGAAGACTCTGGTCACATAGAGGTAAAGCATTTAGTGTGGCTAAACTAACATTTTCCCTGACTGTGGGATCCAAATCTTACTGTAATGGCACTGCGGTAAGGGAAAAAAAACACAACTGTAAATGAATACATATGAAGTAGAAGCAGCATATTTTCCAATTATCTCTATGATAAAGGGGATTTGTGGGGTATTAAGATCACAAATAATACAGAAATAAATGGAAAATGATACATGTAAAAGAGTTAATTCAAGATGTTACATTCGAGAGAGCTTTCCTATGCAGTTAAATGTTGCTTCTCTGGCTGACTTTGTTCTGTGCAGTGCTACAGGAAAAAATTAGGAAGCCACATACCCTCAATGTTGTACCTGGTCTTATCCATTGCTGTGGCTTGGAAAAAAAAAAAAACTCAGATAAAAATGGTGATCACCTTCTCACAGCCCTCAGCACATTTTCTTGGTAGTAGATGTTTATATCCATATATTTCTTTTTCCTCTAGGTTCACTGTAGTATAGCAGTCTAGACTGAGGTGGGATAAAATAGAGTGGGAAAAAACCTCTGAAATTCCAGCTGCCTTGCACAACAAGCTTGTCCCTCAACCATACAAAATCTGGTACAAGTTGATAGGAGCTTCATCCTCTAGCAATCGTGAGCCCAGGCTCCTCCACCTGTGACACAGCCCACTCACCTCATCCTTTCCCCCATCGTGGAAGCTGGGAAGAGAGACCAGCAGAGTAGTCTTAAATGCCTCAGCCCAAGTTCGTGTTCACATCATTTGCCTTCATGTTTCACGGCTGGAATAGTTACGTGAGTGTCTTGTGCTGCTGTGGCTGCCTCCACCTCCTGAATTCATTCAGAACATTTACCTTTCGTGGCCACCTTGGGAAAGGGCCAAAAGTAGCACAGTGCCAGGTACAGAGAATAAGGTAGATGAGGAATGTCATCACGTGGCCACTGGCCTTTCTGTTGAATGGCATTTGATGAAAGAAAACATCCAGAACTGCCGCTTCATAAAATGGCAAGAATGGTGGGACAAGTGTATTCAAACTAAGGGCGAGGAGGCGATATTTTGAGAAGAATTAATGACATTGTACCTTTCACTATAATAACTTTTTATATTTTGATCATCCTTCGTAAGTGGCCCATCTTCTATAAGAGACAGAGAGGTATTTGCTTCCAGTGTGCTAGGAAGCAGAAAGAGCATGAAACATGGAAACACATCAGCCACATTTGTCATTGCTACTGTGATACCCAGAAGAAAGGCAGGTACAACCATAGGTACTGAACAATGGTTTGTCAAATTGTGTTGACTCCACCTCGCAAACATAAAATAAATCTTCACAGAAGAGACCAAGAAATGGAGAAAAGTTTGTTTCAAAAGCATGAGCCCAGAAACAGACATCTGAAATAGATAAATAGCCAGAAGATTGTTGAACAACCAAAAAGAATGAATGAAGAGCTGTCAGTGGCATTGCGTGCCTTGGAGATGATATACCAGGTGACTGAAAACAGGACATCAGTCTTCATCATTGGGTTATTACTGGCTTTTCTCTGGCATAGGCCAAATCTTTTGACAAGTTTTCAAGAGGGTGTCTAAATCATTTCGGTGAGTTAAAGTTTTCTTATTCAATAATACGCATATTGTTCAAAACAAATGCTGATTTGTGGATGTTTTTGTTATCCTGAGAATATTTTAGTCCTATTAAAATGTCTTCCATGCAATAGTAATAAGAATAGCTATTACTCATCATTTATTTGCTATATTCTCAGCCTTCTGCTAAGTTTTTTCCTCACATGATTAGAAATATTTGATAACTAAACATATAAATATTTTTATAGTCTGGTCTTACAATTATTACATACCGTAATTGAGGAAGGGAGCCTCATCATGTTCCATTCCAGTTTGTGTCTCTTCAACTACACCACAATCTTCTTCCCCAAAAGATGCAGTGTTTAAAGTTGTAGAAGTTAGATCTGGAGCATTTCTTAAAGAGTAAGATAATATGTCAAGGGGAAAGGGCCATGTCACGTGGAATTAGACTATTCCTTTCTCACCTGCCTTGAAATCATTCCATCCCAAGACACATCTATTTTTACAGATATTCTAAATGATCATTCTGAAACTGTCTTCACTAAAGAGATCCATTATACAATTAACAGAGTACCCAATATCCCAATATTCTTTAATATTTTCTTTATGATTTCCTATTACTTATTTTAATATTTTTGTTACTATTTTTTTCTTTTCATTGCCTCTGACTCTCTTTTAAGCAGTAATTTGACGATCATGAACTATCACTGATAATTGTTTGATCCATGGGTGTTTATTTGTTCACAAAAACAATTATGAACCTGGTGCCTTATGTGGGAGGTACAAAGTAAATCAACAAGAAAGTATACTGCCTGCATTTTGTAAGGAAACCAATGTCTAGTGTATTTGGTTTCATTGCAGTTGAGATGAGGAAAATATGTTTGGAAGATTTTCTTTGGATCAGCAGGAAACTGGCACGGAAGACTTGGAAATGCTATCTTGGCCATACCAGTAAGCAAACAATTTTGACCACGGTTTATTTAAATCTCCCAGAGAAAATAATTCCTATTCTCATTCTTGAGTAGCAGAGTCCCACAGATCTGTGGTGCTCAATTATTTAAGGATTCTGTAATTACTAGCCAGGTGGCCTTTTTTTAAAAAAAAAATCATCCTTATGGAATTTTTTATCTGCTAATGAGTTCTTACCTGGTTGGCACATCTGTAATAGGACGTGTGTTTCATACATTCTCTTATATATTTTCTATTTGATTAAAATATTCGCTGAACTTTTTGTATGAGGGATATTGAGGCACATATATTTTGACCTATGAAATCAGAAATGTACGCAATTTGACATTTATAAATATCATTGTGATATTTTGCTCCAAGCTTCCCTGGGAATTTCAAGTTTATGTATATTATTTTCCCAGAGTCCTAATAGTAAAAGTGAGAAGCATATCATGTGACTTTCCAGGAATGAGAGTTAGATAACAAATACTAAACACCATGAAAAATATAGATGCATTTCATTCATTAACTTATCAATCTTTCTCGAATGAAAGCAAGACATGGGCAGAGAACTTGACCAGGTACCATGGGGAAAATAATTCTAGACATCAGTGCATTATAAGATATCACAAAAATGAAGCTAAGTGAATGGATTTACATTAAGAATGCAAGAATATATGTTTACAGCTGAAAAATAAAAGTCGGTCCCAAACTTCTTGACACTATTTGATATCCACTTTATTAAAGAAATTCAGAGACCTCATGAAAATTGTTTGCTTTAACTAGTAGTAGACTCATTACAAAAAAAAATTACTTCTTATACAAAGTCTTACTGCGATACCATGGACATGTGATTTCGCCTCAATTCTATGCATTTTTTCCTTATTCTGTGGACCATCACCCCAGTTCTAGCTCACTAATTTCAACAGCAAAATTGACTTTTAAATCATAGATAAAGCAGAGGACATCTTTCACCTCCTCAGCTTTTCCTCCTCTCTTTAGTCCATACTGGGAGAATCTCAGCTCTAACCAGGGTCCAGCCCTGCTCACACTTTCTGAGTTCATCCTACTCCCCCAGCTGGTTTTACACTTTCTTATTAGGTTATCTGTTCTTTTGCTTTGGACTTAAGTCTGCAGTTAAAGATAGTACATGCTCAGTGTGAGGCCTTTCAATAAACTTTCCAGCCATTGCTTGGCTGGTAGGAGATCAGCACCCAATAGTTGCCTTAAAACAAACTTAATTAATGTTTTTACATCCTGGCACATTCAAAACTGTCTTTCTGAGTCTTCCAGATATTGAAGACATCTTAGCTATATGGAAAATATTTGGCTCATTCCTTTTATTCAATAAGATTGTGTTCTAGGGTTAATTTTGATCTTTATATGTGAAAGTGTAATGTTTGTCTGACTTCACTCTGTCATGAGTACCTAATATTTTTGCCTGTCCTCTCAATATGTTCTTTCATCAAATTTTAGGGTATCTATCTATCTTGATATTGGCTTTTTTACATCAATTTCCCTTGGTATGGGATAAGCCTTTTAAATATTTAAATGCATGCTTTATTTCTTTGTAGTTTCTAGAAATTTAAATAGCTATGTTTTGTTTTGAGACCAGATCTCCCTCTGTAGTCCAGGCTGGTCCTGGACCCATTATGGAGCCAAGGCTGATTTCAAACTCATAAGAATCCTCCTGTCTCTGCCTCCCAAATGTTGGCATTAGAGGCATGAGCCATCACCCTGGCTGATGTTTTACTGGGAAATTAAACTCAGAGCCTTGACCACGCAAGGAAAGTGCGTTAGCCACTGAGCAATGCTCCCAGACCTTTGAATCATATTTTCTTTATTATTTGTTCTGTTCTTCATGCAATACTTCATTGTATATATTTGGTTTCTCTTGTTTGTGCTTTATTCCTACAATTGTCTCTAGTCCTCCTTATCATTCTATTCTTTGTTCCTTCCATGCACTTTTCTCATGTTTAACTCCTTTGTTCCTGACTCTAAATTCAGTAATAGCTTCTCTTTCTGTGCTCTATCTAATTTGCTCTGTGCTTGAATTTTTCTTTCACAGTCTCTGCCAAATCTCATCTTGACTCCTCCTTGAGTGTGTTCCTGCCCTTCTGTTGCACAGCGCTGACTCCTTGTATCTCTGCTTTGCGTATGTTCATCATCACCCCCGTTGGCTTTCTCTATGATGATGAATAGAATATTGCATTGTAATTTTTATCTATTTTAAGTAATTAGATTAACTGGAATTAAAAATAATTTCAGGTGCAATTAATATTTTTATTTTATTTTTCCCATAATCCTTATTTGTATTAGCATATTTTGTAATATAGAATAATTACAATCACTTGGGGAACTGCCACATATACATATCATATCTTAATCTATGTCACTTCCCCTTCCCCTCTCTACCCTCCTGGCTTTCCTAGTCCCCAGGTCCTCTTCTCCTCTCTTCCATGTTTTCTTTCATATCTTCTTCATTTTGTTCTTTCTTTATATATTGGGCTTCCCATATAAGAAAAAACTATTTGATATTTAACCTTCTGGGTCTATTTATTTCACTTAGCATATTAAGATGCAACTGTTTTCCTACACATGACTCAAATATATTCTTCTTTATAGTTGAATATTATTCCATGCTGTATATATTTATATATATATATATATATATATATATATATATATATATACACATATATACATATATATATATCATATTTTATTAATTCATTCATTCTTTGGTTAATGGACATCTAGGCTGCTACCAAGATTTAACCATTTTGAGTTGTGCTGCTGTAAACCTGAGTGTGCATCTATGATTGTTGGATGTCTTTAACCCTTTCAGAAAGATATCCAGAAGAAGTGTACCTGGGAGCTCTCAGGACTGGGCCTTCTCATGCCCTGTCACTCCTGCACACCAGAGACAGCTGCTAAGTGGAGACTGGGTGTATATACTAATACTAGCTAACACTTAAAACAGAAAGAGTCTAATTCAAGAATCTCAGGAAAAGAAAAAGAGCCCTTCAACAATACCAGAGCCTCGACTCGTTGTAACGGAATCATGAGAAAAGATGGTAATAAATCACCTACAGAAAAACCTGACACCCCAGAAATATATACCAGGGATCTAGAAATAGGAGAACCCAAAGATGAAAAAGGCAAAAAAGATGATAATTTCAGGGCCCAGAAATTCCAAGAATTGAAACAGGAAATGAAAGACAAAATGAAAGAGCTGCATTCTGACATAGCTGTACTAGCAGCAAACACTGACAAAGAAACAAAGAAATTAGAGGAAAATAAAGATACAAACAACTAGATAATGAAGACAATACAAGAAATTGGGGAAGAGTTTAGCAGAGATGTAAAAATAATGAATGTGGTCTTACAGGATGTGAAAAACGCACAGGAAAAAATAAGTAACCTCACAAATACTCTTAAAGTAACAGATATGAAGGAAAATTTAGTTATTTCAGAATTTTTTAACTTTCATAACTTACTTATCCATATTGCACTGATTACTAACATTCTGCTAGGTTTGGTATAATTTTATCTGTCTATCCACCCATATATTCGTGCACTTGTATTCTTACGAGATTTCATGTCAATTTCCCATGTCGCATTATTAATTAGAAATTATTCTATTTTGCACACTACTATACTATTACTAATAATAATGATGTGGGCAGATTTCACAAATTTTATAAAACAGCTGGTACTGTTTTAGAAGTATATCAATCAGATGATTTAATTACCAATATGTGCACAAAATACCCAAATTCATTGTGAACACTATGTATTACATATGTATATTAATAAAAGTAGTGGGAAAAATAAGTAACCAATTTGAACATTTTGAAAATAGTTTATCAGACCTAGAAGAGAAAGTGGATAAGCTGGAATGTACAGGCAGTAAAAAATGCAAAACAAAAAAAGAGGAAAAAGAATGGTTGCAACAGCTGATGGATGACTCAAAGAGAAACAATCAGAATTATGGGAGTGCAGGAGAAAACCGAGGGTGAAACAGAGGCCTAAAAATCATGTTCAATGAAATTATGGAAGCAAATTTCCCAAATCTATGAAAAGAAATGAACATTTCATGCATATAGAACACAAAATAACTTTGATCAAAAGAGAACCACATCATGACACATCATAATTAAAATACTAGAAACCCAACACAAAGTGAGAATGTTAAAAGCTGTTTGAGAAAAACAGAGGGTGACTTGCAAAGATAAGCCTATCAGGATAACAGCAGACTTCTCAACCCAGACTTTAAAAGCCAGGAGATCATGGAGCAATGTCATCCAAGCACTTAGAGAACATAAATGCCAACCAAGACTGCTATATTCAGTGAAATTATCTTTTAAATTAGAGGGAGAAATTAAAACTTTATGTGATATAGAAAGCTTAAAGAAATTTGCACCCACTAAGCTAGCATGGCAGAGAATACTTAAAAGAAACTTAGAAAGTAGAAGGGAGGTTACTGACACCAAAGACCCCAGATAAAGACAGAAAACAAATATAGGAGAATGAGCTGACAAGAGAGTAAGTCAAGTAAAGAAAAAAAAAGCTGAAAACTTACAATGATGGCAGGACATACCGAATACACCTTAATAATTATTTGAAATGTGAATGGCCTCAATTCACCTACTGAAAGACATAGATTGTCTGCCTGAATCAAAAAAAAAAAAAACCTACAATTTGCTGCTAACAAGAGAAACACTTTACCCACAAGGAAGCTCATAGACTGAAAATAAAAGGATAGAACTCAATATTTCATGTAACAGGACCCAGAAAACAAGGGTAGCTATATTAGTCTCAGACTCATCAGATTTCAAAACAAAATAGATTAGGAGAGACAAACATGTTCACTATATACTGGTGAAGGGAACAACAGAACAGGAGGAACTCACAATTACCAATATATATGCTCGCAACTCTGGAGCACCCAATTATGTAAACCAAACATTAGATCTGAAAGGACATATAGGCCCCAATACAATTATTACACGGGACTTTCATACTCCACTATCACAGATAGATCAATCAGACAGAAAATCCACAAAGATATACAACAGTTAAATGACACTATAGAAAACTTGGACCTAACAGATGTTTAGAGTTTCCCACCCAACATCAACAGAATACACGTTCTTCTCAGCAGCACATGGAACATGTTCTAAAGTAGACCATTTTCTAGGTCATAAGTCATGCTTAAATAAATACAAAGGAATATAAATAATTCCTTGAATATTTTCAGATCATAATTAGAATAAAACTAGAACTTAACAGCAAAAGAAACAGAAGAAAATACACAAATACATGGAGACTAAATTGAAGAGCCCAGGCTGGACAGTCTCCATGACTGACTTCAAACTTACTCTAAAAGTTACTAAGTTTCAGCTTCCCAAAATAGTAAAGCAATGCCCAAGGCCAGAATAGCCTTGGGCTACTTGGTTACCTAGTTACAGCCAATCAGAAAGAATTAAAAACAAATATGGCATTTCTGAGGTCTGAGACAGAGTCAGGAAGCTATAGATAGTTTCCTAGCTATGAATCACCAATCACTCGATGTCCTTCCAAATCCCACCTAGATCATTAAAACATGGTTTACTATTGGTCACTTTCAAAAGACTTTTAAAAATGATGATTGGGTTTGCCGAATGCCATGGACACTCTGCTAAAGTTAAGTGGTCAACACTGTCACTATAGGAGCTGTATACTTACTGGTTCTATATAAAATGATGATGTATCTATGTCATGTTTCCTGTAACCACCCCTTTCCCTATCCCATAAAAACCCTGCTCAGCCTTTGTTCTGGGCTCTCTGGACAGATCCACAGCATTAGTGCAGTCTGAGAGCCTGTGCTTAAGCCTGAATAAAAGCTCTTTTTTCTTGCATGCTTGACTGGTCCTCTGGTTACCTGGGGCTCCCAGAAATCTGGGCATAACATATGTAACTTACTACTGACAAAACAATGAATCATAGAAGAAATAAAAAACTTCATAGAGTTAAATGATGAAGGAAGCACATCATATCAGAATATATGGGACACAATGAAAGCAATATTTAGAAATTCATATCCATAAATGCACACATCAAAAGAATAAGTTAATGATGCACGTTAATACGTTAACATGTTAATGATGCACCTTAAGGTCCTAGAGAAACAAGAACAATCTAAGCCAAAAAGTAGCAGAAGAAAATGAAATATAAAGCTCAGATCTGAAATTAATGAAATTGAAATTATAAAGACAATAAAAAGATTAATAAGTCAAAGAGCTGGTTCTTCAAAATAAAAAAGATTGACAAACTTCTAGCTAAACTCAACAAAAGAAGGAAAGAAAAATCACAGATAAACACACTTAGAAATGAAAAGGGTGAAATTACAACAGATTGCAGAAATTCAGAATATTATGAGAAATTATTTTGAACACCTATGTTACAACAAGTTAGAAAATTGGAAAGAAATGGATGACTTCCTAGACACATACAAAATACCAAAATCAAGTGAAGAAGACATAAAAATCTTGAACAATCCCATTAAACACACAGAAATTGAAGCAATAATAAAAGCTCTACCTACAAATAAAAGCCCAGGACCAGATGGATTCACAGCAGAATTTTTTTCTATATTTAAGGGAAGAACTAACTCCAATTCCTCTCAAACTGTTCCATGAAGTTGAAAGAGAAGAAATACTACCAAATTCATTTCTGGAGGATACCATCACCTTAGTCTCAAACAAAAACATAACCAAAAAGGAAAATTATAGACCAATGTCCTTAATGAATAGATGCAAAAATTCTTAATAAGATTCTGGCAGATACAATCCAACAAGTAATCAAAAGATCAAGTGAGCTTCATTCCTGGGATGCAAGGCTGGTTCAATATTCGTAAATCAATCAATGCAATACACCACATCAACAAAAGCAAAAACAAAAACCACATGATCATCTCAATTGGTGCAGAAAAAGGCTTTGATAAAAATTCTACACCCTTTCATAACAAAAACTCTTAGAAAAAAAATAGGTATAGAAGGGATTTATCTCAAATTCATAGAAGCCATATCTACCAAACCTACCAAAAATATCATAGTAAATGGCGAAAAATTGAAAGTGTTTCCTCTTAAATTAGGAATGTGACAGGCTGTGCACTCTCACCACTCCTATTCAACATAGTCCTTAAAACCCTTGCCATAGAAATCAGGCAAGAAAATGAAATAAAGGAAATTTACAATGGAAAGGAAATAAAGCTATCCTTGTTTGCAGATGATATGATTATCTACATGGAAGAACCCAAAAACTCCACTATGAAACTCTTGGAAATAAATAAATTCAGCCAAATCACAGGCTACAAAATCAATACTAAAAAATTAATAGCATTTCTCTACACCAACAATGAACTCAGTGAGAAAGAGCTCAGAAGAATAATCCCATTCTCAATAGCCCAACAAAAAATTAAATACCCAGGAGTATACCTAACCTAAAAAGTAATGGACCTATACAAAGAAAACTACATTACACTAAAGAAAGCAGTCATAAACGATAACAGAAAATGGAAAGGAATTCTCTGTTCTTGGATAGGCAGAATCAATATAGTCAAAATGGCTATACTGCCAAAACTGATATACAGATTCAATACAGTTCCTATCAAAATACCAACAATTTTTTCACAGAACTTGAAAAAATAATCCTGTAATGCATATGGAATCAAAGAAAGATCTAGAATACCCAAAGCAATCTTGAGTAAAAAGACTAAGGCAGTAGGCATTACAATACCAGATATCAAGTTATACTATAAAGCAATAGTTCTAAAAACGATATGGTACTGCCACAAAAACAGACAGGGAGACCAGTGGAACAGAAGTGAGAATGAAGAGACGAACTCAAATACCCTCAGCTGCCTAATTTTTAAGGAAGGAGCCAAAGCATACACTGGTAAAGGGATAGCCTCTTCAACAAATGGTGCTAAGAAAATTGGACATCCACATGCAGAAGAATGAATATAGACACACACTGTAGGAGCTGTATGAACCAAAATTAAATCAAAGTGGATCAAAGACCTAGATATTAAAACTGAAACATTGAACCTGCTTGTAAACAAATTAGGCAAATATATAAAAGACATAGGTGTAGGCAAGGACTTTCTTAATAAGGCACCAAATACAAAAAAAGCAGCCCCCATAATTAACAAATGGGATTATGTCAAATTAAAAACTTTCCGCACTGAAAAGAAAATTATCAACAGTGTAAAAAGAAAACAGACAAATTTGGACACCTCAGATAGGAGGCTCATTACCAGAATATACAGGAAACTGAAGAAAAATAAGCCCATCAAAATCAAAGACCCTATTGAAAAATGGGCAAAAGATAGGTAGTGAGTTCTCAGATGAAGATTAGGCTGCTTTTCTTCGGTGTTTTGTCACAGCAAGAGAAAGCTGATGAACCCAAGGCCCTTCCTTTCTAAAATCAAGCATTATTCTAAGATTCGCTACAGCCGACATCTCCCTCCCCACCCTTCTCCTTGTCCACCACCACTTACCATGCATCTTCCCAATTGCAGCCATTTCTCTCTGGTGCTATGGGCAGCACAGATACTGCTATGATTTGTATCTGGAATGTCCTCCAAAATCCTCATGTACTTGAATGTTGTGGAGTACCTGTGAAATCATGTGCTGTTAAGAGGTGGAGTCTGCTCAGAAGGGGCGGAACACTGGGGCTTTACTTGGAAGAGGTTGGAGCTTCATCTGGAGGGGCCAGATTACTGGGACTGGACTGGAAGGGTACACACTAGGTTCACCCTGTCCAGCATGCCATGAGCAGCTCTCCAGCTACACCTCCACCACGTGCTTCCACCACTGCCAGATGCCCACAAATGGACCAAGACCTACTGAAAACTTGAGTAAAATAAACCTTTCCCTCCCTTAAATCATGAATGTTGGATATTTGGTAGCAGCAATAAAAAAAGTAATTAAAACAAAGACTTCCTGAGTTTCAAAATTTTCCTGGGTCTCCTAGTTTCACCAAAAATAGAATTTGTGGACATTTCCTCTTTCATCTTATCACTCTATATAGTTTCCAAGAGGAAACATGAAAAAATTCAGACTAAGCCATTACCCCATTTTCTCACAGGTCAATATGTGTGTTTGTCTTGTTGTTTTCATAGAATTGTATGTGAAGGAGGCCTATCCTGTCATAATCAAATCATTTGACCAAATGAACTCTGACATTAAGATTGTAGTATTCAGAAGAAGCAGACCCTATAAGCAATATGGCATTTAAACTGGTGAGCCAACTCAATGACTTCCAAACTGTGTGTGCTATGCAATACAATACCATATTAAAACATATGTAAATATAATGACACATTATAAATACCAGGTATATATAAACCATGTTTGAGTATATATGAAATGATAGTAACATAACATAGAAAGTACCGGGAATTGAGTAACAACCCATATAGAGTGTAGGTGAAATACAGGTCAAAGTTTTAAATAAACCCTTTTTGAAGAAGAAGTTGATTTCTTGAGTATGGCCAAATTCAAGCAGATAAACATAAAAACAGGTAGAATGAAAGCTCTTCTATGCAAATTATTGTAGCAGATGTTGTTGCATGAGCTGTTTTATTTAATCTCAACGACTCTTCAAGTTAAGTGTCATGAGATTGAGTGTCAGAAAAAATAAAAATATCCCAGCTCATTCTTCTGGCAAATGCCGGACTCAAGATGCAAACCCGACATCTCTGGGACCAACACCCATACTGTTGTTGCTATACCACTCTGTGTCTTTTCAATCAAGAAATGAGATTGCTGAAGGTTCCACGTACGAAAGAGAAACCTTAAGGGAGCTAATAACCTCACACAGGGAGAACAGGGCGAGGAGTCATTGGGTTCCAACCAGATGTGGAGAAAGCTCAAGTGTGAATAATATAACTGCAGCAGGAACTCACAGGGAGCAAGGAAGTCAGCAATCATATTTATTAAGATTTCTAATGCAATCGCTTCAACAAGCTGGAGAGACATTTAAAACTTGAACAATTCGGTGCATCTGGTTCCATCCCCCGGCAGAAACCCATTTTGACGAAGTGGGAATTAAATTCACAAATGTAATAGTTTATCAAATTTCTTCCTGCTGTTATGAAAAATAATGTTGTGATAGAGAATGAGATTAAATTCTCAAAAATCAAATTTAGGTTAAAAACAAGACAAAGAGTGGCAGCCTAACTGGTCTGCCAGAAGGAACAAAAGTATCTTGGAAAATGGTGGTACGCAGAAGGTCCGATTCTTCATGTCCCTGAAATGCCGTCAAAAATTACAGAAGTTCTAAGGATTTGACAAGTGGCAGCCTATAACGCCTTCCCAAATTACAAACATAAGGCATTAAAAGAAAACTCAGGTGGTCAGGATGGCGCCATTGGGAATGATCATCGTCTCCAGACACCCTCCTGGTGACCACACCAGCAAAGCCCTGCACGTGTTGGCTCCTGCAAACATCTCCATGCATGGGAAGAAAGGGGGTGTTGCCGGTTTGAGGTGCACAGAAGGAAACTGCACCATTTATGAAGCTAAGTGTTTTCAGGGTGTTATAATGTGGAATGTCTCCCAAAACCTCATGTATTTGGATATTGTGGAATAGCTACAGAACCAACCATGCACTGTTGGGAGGTGGGGCCTGTTTGGAGGGGCAGGACACTGCAGCTGACAGAAGGGGCAGCTGACAGGGGCATGACCTGAGGGGACAACGCCAGCTCCGCCCTGTCTCCCTCACTTGGCTTCCTGCCTGCCATGCCATGAGCAGCCCTTCCTCTCCCTACACCCAGGCCATGTGCTTGCACTATCGCCAGCCACCCGTGAATAGACTGAGGCTGTCTGAAACTGTGGGCTAAGGTAAATTGCTCCTCCTTTAAGTTGCGTGTGCCAGGTATACTGTCCCAGCAATGAAAAAGTCACTGAGACAGGGGCATAATGTAGCTTTGACCCAAAGCACCTCCCTGCAAGGCCATACCCCTTCATTTCACCAGTTCCCCTCAGGCACTACCCCAGTCCAGACACTGGTGCAGTTCAACTCCACCGATCTTTCTCTAAGTCCTCTCTCCTGTGCTGATGTCTTCTCTCTGTGAAAAAGTTACTCCTAGGGTGATGTAATTTGACCCTTGCTTGGTTTTTGTGATTGCTTATGCAAGTAAACTTTGGTTCTGTCAAAGGAATAAGTTACTCAAGCACAGAAGTCAGATTCATGGATAAGCTAAAGCAGATGCCTAACATCTATTCATTGATCAAAAGGGAAGGGAATTTTGAATGGAAATTTTGAAGGGAAGGAAACAACGGAGTGTACATCATGAAGGGTGCTGGAGAAGGTACAGCCCTCAGAGTGCTGGGCTCTGGGCCACCAGTGGGATACTAGAAACCAGGGAGGTGGGCAGTGCACAAGCGCCCACAGAGGAAAGCATGGGAAATGCTGAACTGTGTTTCGTACTTCCTGTGCAGTTGACTAAACAGAGCTGAAGGCCGTCCTCTCAACAGAACGTGCTGCTTCAAGAGGCTCACATGTGGACAACAGAGGAAGGAAAGCACACGCCCGCCCAGAAAGGCCAGCCACGGGGGCTGGTGTGGGGATGGTTATCACAGCCCACTTAACCCTCTCATCCCAGGAAGTAAGAGAATATATTAAAGACAAACCCAACAGGCGAAAAAAAAAAAAATAGAAATCAGGCTCTGGTTCTGCACCTAGGCCACGGAATTGAACAAGTTATCTTTTCTCCATCCGATTTACTGCATCCTCATCCCTCATTATTGTCCCCAGCTTCTGGATTTAAGGAAAACAACTCGCACTTATAAACAGTGCTGTGAGATTTCCTATGAGGTGGGAGTGTGTTTCCCCATTTCATGATTTCTTAAGGTCAAAGCATTTGTAACATTTTTTTACAATAATTTTGTCATGGTTAAAAAAAGTCTCATGACATAATATTTGATATTTTTTGTAAATATATGAATTCGAAATTCTGTAACATATTAGAATCTTGGGGCTTGGGGAATCAGTGAGCTTGTATGTCCACCCCTGTTTCAAAGGTCACTTTTTTCCTATCTGGCTATTGCCTCTCTGTCTATCCTGTCATTCATGTTGGGGCCTTTTCATGTCACTATTTTTGTGCATTTCATAAGAAGGACACCCATCTGTAGTCAGTCTTTTGTGCCTGGTCCATTTCACTGAGCATTACTGACTCTGAGTGGCCCCATTTTTGTTCAGACGCTCCATATCTGTCATTCTTTATGGCTGCATAGTATTCCCTTGTGTATAGTTACCACATCTTCTTTAACCACTCCTCCATGGGTGAGCAGGTAGAATGAGAAAAAATACTAAAGAACAAGTCAGATGGTGGTAAAGACAGAGAGGGCATGTGACCCACACTCCACGAACTTCGCAGCGGATCCGGCCGGCACAGGGAGGAGCCAGGCAGGTGTGATGTGATAGGGTGCAAGGTTGCTGCACGCCACGGACTTTGTGGTGGGTCCAGGGCAGCACAGGGCGGAGCCGAGCAGGAGTAGACCGGGGGGACTCGAGTTCATATCCCCACCACCCCTCGCCATGGTGGTCAGCATGGAGACTCTGTTATCCCAGCACCGGACAGAGCCTTACCAGGGAGAAGTACATAGGGGAATCCAGGAATGAACAACCAGAGACAACCAAAGACAACAGAACCATGAGGAAACGTGGAAATAAATCTCCTTCAAGAAGTCTTAACATACCAGAAGAGCACACCAGGAATCCTGAAAATGCAGAAGCTACAGATGAAAATGGCACAAATGATGGTAACTTCTGGGCCCAGAAATACATCGAGTTAAAGCAGGATTTAAAGCAAGAATTAAAGCAGGAAATGATGCAGGAAATGAAAATCATAGATCAAGAGCTACACCAAGACCTAGCTAAACTAAGACCAAGCTTTGAGAAGCAAATAGAGGAGATCAAAGAAGAAATGTACCAGAATATAATGAAGGCAATACAAGAAATGAGAGAACACAACAGAGACATAAAAAATGCAGATATACAGGAAGTGAAAAACACAGGTCACAATAAGCAATGATATCAAACAATTTCAAAATAGATTATCAGACCTAGAAGACAAAATGATGGATTGGGAACAGAAAGACCATAAAGATCACAAAGTAAAAAAAAGAAGAAAGTAAATCATTACAATGAATGATAGATGATTCAAAAAGAAACAACCTGAGAATTATGGGAATCCAAGAGAAGACTGAGGTCGAAACAAAAGGATTAAAAGGCATATTGAAGGAAATTCTGGAAGAAAACTTCCCAAATCTAAGAAGAAAAAGAACATCAAACTACTGCACGCATTTAGAACCCCAACTAATATTGATCAGAAGAGAACCTCATCCCGACACATCATAATTTAAGTACTAGAAACCCAACACAAAGAGAGAATACTGAAAGCGGTAGGAGAAAAGCAAAAGGTGACCTACAAGGGTAAGCCCATCAGGATAACTTCAGACTTCTCAACCCAGACTCTAAAAGCCAGGAGATCATGAAGCAATGTCATTCAAACACTAAAAGAACACAAACTCCAACCAAGACTACTATATCCAGCAAAACTATCTTTTAAACTAGAGGGAGAAATTAAAACCCTTTATGATATAAAAAGCTTAAAAAAAAACATGCAGCCACCAAGCCATCACTTCAGAGAATTCTCAAAGGAAACTTGGATAGCGAAAGAGAAGCCAACGACACAAGAGACCCCAGGGAAAAAAAAGCCAAAAGATAGATGAGAAAAAGCTGAGAAAAAAGTAAAGCCAGTAAACAACTTGGAAAAACTACAACAATGGCAGGACACACCAAACATACCTCAATAACTACCCTAAATGTGAATGGCCTCAACTCATCTATCAAAAGACATAGACTAGCTGACTGGATCAAAAAACAGAAACCCACAATTTGCTGCCTACAAGAGACACACTTCACCAACATTGAAACTCATAGACTGAAAATATAAGATTGGAATTCGATATTTCACACAACAGGTCCCAGAAAACAAGCTGGGGTAGCTATAGTAATCTCAGACTCACCAGATTTCAAAAGAAAACAGGTGAAGAGAGACAAAGAGGGACACTACATACTGGTTAAAGGAACATTAGAACAGGAAGAAATCACAATTATCAATATATATGCCCCCGACTCTAGAGCACCCAATTATGTTAACCAAAAATTACTAGATCTGAAAGGTCACAGAGGCCACAATACAATTATAGTAGGGGACTTTAACACTCCACTATCACAAATAGATCAACCAGACAAAAAATCCACAAAGATATACAGCTGCTGAAAGACACTAAAGAAAACCTGGACATAACAGACCTTTACAGAGTCTTCCACCCAACATCAACAGGCTACACGTTCTTCTCAGCAGAACATGGAACATTTTCTAAAATAGACCACGTCCCAGGACATAAGTCATGCTTAAACAAGTACAAAGAGATAGAAATAGTTCCCTGCATACTCTCAGACCATAGTGGAATAAGACTGGAACTCAGCAGTAGCAGAAATAGAAGAAAATACACAAACACATGGAGACTTAACAACTTTCTACCGACCAAACAACGGATCACAGAAGAAATCAGAAAAGAAATCAAAAAGTTCATACAGTTAAATGGTGATGGAAGTACATCATATCAAAACCTGTGGGACACAATGAAAGCAGTCCATAGAGGAAAATGCATAGCCATAAATGCACATATAAAAAGAACAGAACAGTCACAAATAAATTTGCTAATGATGCACCTTAAGGACCTAGAGAAACAAGAACAACTTAACGCAAGAGGCAGTAGGAGAGAAGAAATTATAAAGATCAGATCTGAAATAAATGAGATTGAGATTAAAAAGACAATAAAAAAGATTTATGAGTCAAAGAGCAGGTTCTTCAAAACAATTAACAAAATCAACAAACCTCTTGCCAACCTCATCAAGAAAAGGAAAGAAAAGGCACAGATTAGCACACTTAGAAATGAAAAGGGTGAAATTACAACAGACTCTACAGAAATCCAAAATATGATAAGAAATTACTTTGAACACCTATATTCTAACAAATTTGAGAACTAGGAAGAAATGGACAACTTCCTAGATACATATAAAATACCAAAATTAAATGAAGAAG
Source organism: Ctenodactylus gundi (assembly GCA_004027205.1). Lineage (NCBI taxonomy): Eukaryota > Metazoa > Chordata > Mammalia > Rodentia > Ctenodactylidae > Ctenodactylus > Ctenodactylus gundi. Next base: position 1,052,039 of record PVKB01000036.1, read on the forward strand.
ATATAAAGAGCTTGAACAATCCCATCACACACACAGAAACCGAAGCAGTAATAAAAGCTCTACCTATAAAAAAAAGTCCAAGCCCAGATGGATTCACAGCAGAGTTTTTTCAGTACTATAGGGAAGAACTTACTCCAATCCTCCTCAAACTATTTCACAAAGTAGAAACTGAAGGAATGCTACCAAACTCATTTCTCAAGGTTAGCATCACACTAGTCCCAAAACCAGACAAAGACCTAACCAGGAAGGAAAATTATAGACCAATATCCTTAATGAACATAGATGCAAAAATCCTCAATAAGATTCTGGCAAATAGAATCCAACAAGTAATCCGAAAGATCATACACCATGATCAAGTGGGCTTCATCTCTGAGATGCAAGGCAGGTTCAAGATACATAAATCAATCAATGTAATACACCATATCAACAAAAGCAAAAACGAAAACCACATGATCATCTCTGTTGATGCAGAAAAAGCCTTTGACAAAATCCAGCACCCCTTCATGATAGAAACATTGAGAAAAATAGGTATAGAAGGGCCCTACCTAAAACTCATAGAAGCCATATATGCTAAGCCTACTGCAAATATCATAGTAAATGGAGATAAATTGAAATCGTTCCCTCTCAAATCAGGAACAAGACAAGGTTGCCCACTCTCACCACTCTTATTCAACATAGTCCTTGAAACACTTGCCATAGCAATCAGACATGAAAATGAAATAAAGGGACTCTGCATCAGAAAGGAGGAGGTCAAACTTTCCTTATTTGCAGATGATATGATTATCAAAATGAAGACCCTAAAAACTCCACTACAAAACTCCTAGAAATAATAAAAGAAATTTAGCCAAGTCTCAGGCTACAAAATTAACCCTAAAAATTAATAGCTTTTCTCTATACAATGAACTTATTGAGCAAGAACTCAGAAAAAAATTTCATTCTCAATAGCTGAGCAAAAAATTAAATACCTAGGAGTATGCCTAACCAATGATGTGAAGGATCTATATAAAGAAAACTACATTACATTTAAGAAAGAAGTTATAGGAGATATTAGAAAAAGGAAAAGAATCCCCTGCTCTTAGATAGGCAAAATAAATATAGTCAAAATGACTATACTACCTAAACTGATATATAGATTTAATGCAATACCTAGCAAAGTTCCTACAAGTTTCCTCAAAGAACTTGAAACAACAATTTGTCAATTCATATGGAACCAAAAGAGACCAAGAATAGCCAAAGCAATCCTGAGCAACAAGACCAAAGCGGGAAGCATTAAAGTTCCAAACAACCGGCTATACTATAAAGCCATAGTTGTAAAAACAATGTGGTACTGGCACAAAAATAGACAGACAGACCAGCGGAACAGAATTGAAGATGCAGAGACAAATCTAAACACCCTCAATTACTTAATCTTCGACAGAGGGGCCAAATGCATACAATGGAAAAAGGACAGCCTGTTCAACAAATGGTGCTGGGAAAACTGGACATCCACGTGCAGAAGAATGAATCTAGCCACACACCTGTCACCATGTACCAAAATCAAGTCAAAGTGGATCAACGACCTCAACACTAAAAATGAAACACTAAACATTCTAGAAGACAAATTAGACAAATTTCTAAAAGATATGGGCGTAGGCAAGACTTTCTTGAATAGACACCAAGAGCAAAGGAAATTATCCCTGTTATTAACAAATGGGAACTTGTCAAATTGGGGAGCTTCTGCACAGCTAAAGAAACTATCAACATTGTAAAAAGAGAACCAACAGACTAGGAAAAAATATTCACCACCAACATCTCAGATAAGAAGCTCATAACTAGAATATACAGGGAGCTGAAGAAAAGTAAGCCTGCCAAAATAAAGGATCCTATTATAAAGTGGACAAATGAAATGAAGAGGCAGTGCACTCACGAAGAAGTGCAAAAGGCCAATAGATACACGAAAAGACGTTCAACATCTCTAGCCATAAGAGAGATGCAAATCAAAACAAACGCTAAGATACCATCTCATTCCAGAGAGAATGGCCTATGTCAACAAGTCAAACAGCAATCAGTGCTGGCGAGGCTGTGGGGAAAAAGGAACCCTCCTGCACTGCTGGTGGGAATGTAAATTTGTACAACAACTTTGGAAAGCGGTATGGAAAGCTCTCAAAAGACTAGAAATAAATATCCAGCGACACCCCTCCTGGGAATATTTCCAAAAGAGGCAAAAACAACACACAACAGAGATATATGTACACCCATGTTCATAGCAGTACAACTAACAATAGCTAAAATATGGAAGTCACCAAAATACCCATCAACAGACCAGTGGATACACAAATTGTGGTGCTTATACACAATGGAATACTATGCATCAATAAAGTCCAACAGCATAAAGGCTTTTACACACAAATGGAAGAAACTTGAGAACATCATGCTTAGTGAAGTGAGTCAGAAGCAGAAGATGAAACATCGAATGGTCTCTCTGATATGAGCGACCCAGATCACAACTATCTCATGGAACTTAAGACGAAAAACAAAGTGAAACGGGGGTAAGGTGGTTGAGGGAGGGAGGATCGGGAGGGAAGGCGGAGGGACAGAAAGAGAGTGGGAGGGTCCTTGTCACCTTGACAAGATACATATGTGCACAAAATGCTCAACTCCATTGTAAACCTTAAATTTTACATGTATACATATCAATAAAATGGGAAAAGAAAAAAGAACAAGTCAGACCTCATGAGAATTAATTTTTGTTCTTAAAGTACACAAAATACTCAAGTTCAATGTAAACATTATATATTGCATATATACATATCAATAATATGAGACAAAAATTTTAAAAATCTTAATCATCACAAAGACAAACTTTGAAGATAATTTTGCTATCAAAGATTCAGATGACAGAAGACTTTAGTTTTTCTCTTTACTGATTTTGATCTCCCTTAGCCATCTCTTGACTTATAGGGGGTGAAAAATAAATTCATGGTGAGTTTTTTAAAATTGCAACCACCCTGAATTCTGTTTGTCAGCTTTATGCTCAATCTCAGAGAAATGAAATTGCAATGCCAAGACGTGGTAGGGAAGCAAGTTGGAAGGAGCGATTCAAGGTAAATGACAAGAAAGCCCTTCTTTTTTTATGCAGTTTCCTCAACATCTCTAGATATTATTGTAATTTTTGCAATCAAGTAGCTAAATGACCTCAGGCTCGCTGGGATGAGGAAAAAGAGCCCCGTGATAATCTAAATCTAAACTCGAGAAAATAAAGGAAAAAGGAGAAAACGAGAGTGTGTAAAATTATTTTTGTTGAATTTTCTCCTATTGGTTCAACCAACATAAAAAGTTTTGCCCATCTGGCCAAAATAAAGCAATCTGAGTTACACAATGGTAATTAAGATGCTAACTTTGAGCCTATAGGAACTCATAATCAGTTAAGGAAATGGCGCTAAAAATTGTAATATACCACTGTAAAATGTAAGACAGTAAACACAGGAAGAGCAAGATAAGAACAGTACTGATATAGTTTGAGAAAACTTGATCCTGGCCAGTCAATGCAAATTTCAACATTGGTTTTGACTGGATAGGCTGCATTCATTGAATTTTATAGCAACTGGCTTGCAGTGTTTCCCTTCACTCCAAATTCTACCATCACCTTTTCTGGGGTTCTAGAGATTGAACCTGGGACCTGGACACAAAGATGCATATTCCTGTTATATTCACCTATGTTTGACTTTCTCCAGTGTCCCAGACTGCTTATTTTTTATTTTTAGCTAAGGAAGTCTAAGTTGCTAAGTGGCCCAAGTTGGTCTTAAATTTACAATCTCCCTGCCTCTGCTAGAAATATGGCATGTGCCACCAGGCCTAGATTTCTGCTATAATCTTGAGTGATTTCTTATCTTCACAGAAAACCCAACTTCATAACTAGAAATTTTCTTACTCACTCCACTTTGGCTATTTTCAGTCTCAGACCATTTGTGCTGCTATGCCAACAATCTTAAATGAAGTCATTTACTAACAGGAGAAATGTATTTCGCACTGTTTGGGAGGCTGAGAAATCCTAGATGAAGGCTGCATCTGGCACAGTGTTTGGTGAGAACTCTGGTTTATAGACAGTCATCTTTCTACATCCTCACAAGCAGAAGAGTGAGGAACTTCTCCAGGCTCTGCTTCACAGGACACTAATTCCACTTATACGGACCCCACCCTGGAGAATTCATTATCTGCTAAAGCCACCTCTATCTAATTCCATCACATTAGAAGGTAGAATCTCAACACATGAATTTGGGAGGACACAAACGTTCATTCTGTAGCTCTGTCTCCTACTCCATGTGACTCTGAAGTGTAGAACTGCTTCATCTCCTAACCTTCCTAACACAAGCCTTGACCAACTCTCATTGCAGACTATATACCAATCTACTCTCTGCACCACTAAAGCTCAGTCCTCACGAAACCTCTGGGATACTCACAGCTTTGCTTTCTCCTTATCTGCACCTTCTAGGTTTTACTTCCTTCCTCTTTCATCTACAATTCTGTGGTCAATAATCTCTACCACACATAAGCTACTCTTCAAGAACTTGTTCGCCTTGCTATCTTTCAGCAGCAAGTGCCTGACAAAACTGCCAATCCGATATGAATTCAGTGTCCTCCATCCCAATGGAAACCTCACAGTTCCTAAGTATTATTAGGAAAACTGACTCTAGAAGGATGCCTGGAACCACAATAAACCCTGGCCAATAATTTCACCTAAGGTTTCAGACTATAGTTAACTCGGTGGTAAAGCAAATGTTTAGTATGCTCAAGGTTCTGGAGTCAATCCCCAGAACCAAATATTAACATGAACTTCACGTGACTTCTAAAAATCTGTGCCAAAAAATTACCATCCCTGTTACCAAACTTCCCCATATTTTACTTCAGTGCCAAGATTTCTCAAGCATCTCAAACACTCTTCTACCACCAGTCTCTCCTCTATCATGTAGCAGTTGAATTATTAGAGAAAGAGAAACCTTCAGACAATAACTCCCTCTCCAGCCAGAAAACACATATGGGATTCTGGCACCCCCCTGTTCCGAGGCCATTCTTTCATCCACATTGCAGATTTTACCCTCTGGATCAGTCCAGGCTTTGCATCACTGAGTGTGCCTCCCTTTCTTTGCTACCATCCCACTCCTATTGGATTTACCCATGTTGGACTGTCTCCACGTGTCCCGTCTGTCACCAGTACACTCATTCTTACTGCACACTCTCTCTTCTTCACAAATTTCTCCAAAGGTGAGCAAAAGCCCTTGTTTTTAGGGTCCTAAAATTCCAACACATTCCGATCTGACTTCTCTCCCACCGCACCATTTCACCAAATAATTACAGATGGTGATCGCTGACTTCCATGAAATGCAATAGGCTCTTAGTTTTAATTGTGTTTGACACTTCAAAACATGCAGCTTTGTTGCTCCTCTCTCTTACCAAGAGGTCCTCTACTTCCCTGACATCATGGCTTTCTAATTTAATGTTCTGGTCTGTACACCTGTCTTTATCCTGAGCACCTCTTCCTACTTTAACTTTAGCTTTGTGAGTTTTACACACACACACACACACACACACACACACAATGCTCTTCATCACTGGCCATCAGAGAAATGCAAACAAAAAACAACATTGAGGTTTCACCTCACTCTGGTAAGAATGGCCTACATTAAATATTCAAAAACAACAATTGTTGGCAAAGCTGTGGAAAAAAGGAACTCTATTCCACACTGGTGGGGATGCAAACTGGTACCTCCATTATGAAAATCAGTCTAGAGAGTCACTAAAAAACTGAAAATAGAAATTCCATTTGATCCAGCTACCACTCTGTTGGGCATGTTCTCAAAAGAAATAAAGTCAACATACCAGAAAGACACACTCATATCCATGGTTATGACAGCACAAGTCATAATAGTCAAATCTTGGAAACAACCTACCTGCCCATATGTAGAGGAATGGTTAAAAAAAAGTTGTGCTACTTGTACACATGCAGCCATAAAGACAGACAGATATGATGTTTTTGAAAAAATTGGGGCCACCTAAAGTCAATAATGCTTAATGAAATGGACCAAACACAAAAGACTGGCTATAGACAGGTGTCCCTCTTATGAAATCCACACAATAATGGCATAAAGACAGCAACATGAATAACAGTGTACAAAGACAATGGTCAGATAGAAAAGGGGTGAACCTCTGAAAAAAGGGCAGGCAGAGATGCTCATTGATTACCCCAATTCCATGTCTCTAAGGTGCTATAGAATTTGGAATTCATGCATGAGCAAAAAAAAATACATTATATACATATATATAAATAAGAAAGCTAAAATTGCATACATAATGTAATTTTTAAATTTCCGAATCAAGTATCCCTCAATGTATTGAAATCTGAGATTCATTTGAATTTTTGATTATTGTATAATTTTTTATTCTCGTGCTTTTAAAACATTGCTGCCTTCTCCATGTTCAATATTCTTCACATTATGACTTTCAAATAATAAAGCAGAATTTCAATGAAAAAAACTAAAAATAAAGATCTAAATTTAAAAAGTAACTAACTAGTAACTTTACCTGCTTGAACTAATACTTGCTTTAACTAATGGCACTCCTGAATTGAGTCTCCTTAGGTTTTTTTCTGATGAGGTCAAAATTGTCTATTGATGTTGGCTTTACGTACCATAGAAGGCTGGAATTACAAATACGCAAGAGTTGCATTGCTGATTTTATGTACTACAAAAACAATTCTTCTCACAATTTCAAAGTTAACATTAGTTTTGGGGACTCGTAATATTTTTTAAATTCCATGATCTCATCTTATCTTATTTAGATTTTGCAGTTAAAATTTTTATGGACTAAGGGTTGATGTAAGTGGAACACTTGGCCAGAACTCCTGATAATTCCCTCCTCCATAGACAAGGCAAGATCACTGGCAAATTTTTTAAATCAACTTTTTCAGAACCCTGGAAATTGACCAAAGGCTTTCAGTGATAGCTTCAAAAAAATTGTAGCATTTTTAATCTTCCCTGTTTCCACAACTTCATGATAGACTAAAAATGAGTGAGCAGGTAGGGAATCATAAAATATATTGCACTATAAAAAAGAAAAAAACAGGCAAACTCTGTAGATATTTTAGATACACACAAGCATAAAATATTTACAAAAATTAAAATTGCAAATATAAAATAGTCTTTATGTTTATAGATGGCAGGAAAAAATGGTATTGGGTTAATTACAGGGGCTGCAACTCTATCTTTAACATTTTCACTTGGAAGGGAGAAGCTTTATGATATATCTTCATCCACATTAGTAACCAGATCTGGCACTGTGTGATATCTGGCTATTCCTGAAAGTCAAAATGATCATGAAAGATAAAGATCTTGAATCTAATCAGGACATTGAGGTAGACGTGACGGTGTAACTAACAACACTCACGAAAGGGGACTTCCAGAGCTGCTTCAGAAAGGAGCAAGAATGGAAAACAAGTGTGTCTAAAGCACTGGAGAGGATTTTGAGGGGGTTTAATGACAATATCATTTATTGTAATAAAAAGTTTAAATTTACATAGATGACACATGCAAATACACATGACCTATACATATGACCCATGTGTGTTTGTGTGATCCAAAGCTAGTCAGGCTTATTTTGACTTCAACTCCTCAATTCTTCCAAGTGTAGAGACTACGGAAACCAGTGCTATGAGCGGCCACGAGTGTGTCTTACTAATTCTCTATGGAATCTCTGTAGAAATCTCTTTATATTTCTAGATATTTTTTCTGTGTGTGAAATAAGTTCATTTTCATTCTTAACATTTTGAAACTATAGCAAAGTATAAATAATGCAATACACAAGCATAAATAATCATATTGCTGAGGGAAAGCTACTACTTATATACAATATATATATACTTTCAGTCTTTTTTCCATACAAACACATACCTTTTATATAAAATTAAGGCCATAGCCAGGCATGTTAGTACATGTCTGTAATTCTGTAATTCCTTCCTCTGGGAGGCAGAGACAGATCACATGTCCAAGACCAGCCCAGGCAACTAAACAAGAACTGGTCTCAAAACAAAAAATTTTGAAAAATAAAAAATAAAAACGGCTGGAAAAGTAGCTCAGTGCAAAGGCCCTGGGTTCAATCTCTAGTACTGAAAATAAACTTAAAGTGGCATTACTCATGAATAATTGAGACCACCCTTTGTCTACTAGAAACTCCCAGTGGCCTCCTAATATGTTCATATAAAATCTAAACTCTTTCTCCACCCTTACTTTAGAGATACTGTGGGATCCAGCCCTGCCTCCCTCCCTCCTTCCCATCACCACCCTGCCTGTTCTACCTTCCACACTCCTCGACTTCCAATCGGGCTGCCCTTGTTTCCAACGTGGCGCCTTCGTACACTCCCCTCTCCCTGTCTGGGATGCTCTTCCCCACAAAGATGTTGGGGCCACCAGTCATCAGATGTTTACTTTCTCACCTCTTCGATTCTGGATGGAATACTCATCCCTGTCCCAGTGACACTGGGCATGTCTGTGGGACTTGCTTCCTGCAACAGAACGTCAACAAATAACACACACAATGGCTCACAGAACCCTCCTGCCTTGGCGCTGCCCTGGCATGTTCTGTCATCACCAGGAATGGAACACGTCCCAGCCAAGCCGGTAGAAGTAGGATGAAACTTACACTGTGCAGGCCTACGCACAAGTTTCCAACTGGCATCACGCCCAGCCAAGGCAGACTCTATCAGCTGGGTCTTAGCTACCTGCCTCCAAGAGGTTGTATCAGGTAAGATGCCAAGTTATTTTATTTACTTATTTCAAATGACCAGGTTTGGAACTGGCCTGCTGCCTACTAATACCATGGCAGTAGTTCAAGGAGATATCATGTGTCTTTGCTTAACATTTTTTCCTTTCGTTTTTTTTTTTTTCTTTGAAACAAGATCTCACTCTGAGGCCAAGGCTGGTCCTGAACTTGCCATACACCGTATCTGGCCTTACGCTCATGGCAATCCTCCTGCCTCAGCATCCCGAGTGCTGGTATTACAGGTGTGCACCACCATGCCCAGCTTATGTAGTGCTTTGGAATTGAACTCGGGCCCTGTGCTTCGCGGGCAGATGCTGTCACTGCTGAGCTATGCCCGCAGCCCTAGCTTATTTTTGTATTTTATTCAGACAGTGGTTCATGCACCATCTCTTTGGCATCTCTGTCTATCCCCTGGACTCTGTTTTAGACTTATCCATAGTACTGATCATAACACATAGAGTGATCAAAACATATGGTGAAATTTATATATTTTTAACTTATTACAATGAAGAATGACACATTACTAAGAATATGGGATAAGTGCACTAGAAGTAAGGAAGAGTATTTTGAGAGGGATTTGTGGCAATGTGTCTTTTATTGTAATTCTTAAATAAAATACTTGCCTCATCGATTAAAAATTTGAAGCCTTTTCTGTTGAATAGAAAATGAGTGTCCTCATCTACCTTTTTTAACAAATATCATGGGCAGGCAACCTCTGGCTCTTTCCCAAAGTCAAAATGACTATTAAAAGCCAATGTTTTGGTTGAGTCAGGACATAAAGGCAGCGAGTGCATCACAGCTAAAGATGCTCACCAAAGAGGACTTCCAGAACTGTTTCAGAAAGTGGCAGGAGCAAGGGGAAAGTATGGCCCAAGGGAGGATGGGGATGGCATGTTGCGGGAAATTAATAGCGATTAGTCTTTTGCTGTAATCATTTTTAATTTAAATATTTACTATATTTTTCAATTACATCTCATACCTATGTCGCAGGCATATTCGTTGGTTAATTATTGCTAGGCACAATTTCTACTATAATGAAGAATTTACTTTGCTCACTGTAGTCTCTCAAATACAGAGAATATTGCCTTACCCATTATACATGCTCAATAAACAACAATTGTGATAGTGAGTGGATAGGTGGGCCTTCTGCTTTTTTAAAACTTTCTTTTTAAGCGCTTTCCATTTTTTCTTAATTGACAAATAATAATTATATGCATTCATGGTGTATGATGTAATGTTTTGAGATATGCTTATAATGCAGAATGATGCAATGAAAGTAACTGATTAAAAATAGACTGTGGATCACGCATGGACTGAAAACTTTGAAACTGCTAGAAGAAAACATAGGAGAAAGACCTGAAGCCACATTCTCTCCAGACCCAACTCCAGTTGTTGGTGTCCAGTTGGTGTCCTGGCTGAAGGAATTTGACTAGCCCCATCTTGACCACATACTCCAGACTCCAAATCAAAGGATTAGGTGTTGACTACAGAAAAGAGATGGTATGTGAGCCACACAGTCCTGCCCAACAACACAGAAAGAAAATAAAGGAAGGGTAGAACGGAGAGAGAAAAGGACAGATAAGAAACAAGAGAAATTTTTTCTCTTGTTTTTGTTTGGCAGAAGTTACCATGAGCCTTTGATCAATGAACTTAAATTTAAACATATGATGAATATTTATTTTTAAAATTATTACACTAAAGGGTGCATTGGCATAATTTGCCAGAGTAACGAAGAGAAGGAACAGGAGAAAGAGGAAGGAAATCCTATGAAGTGCTGAGCCCTGTGTCTGTCTGTTTTGTAAGCTGTCAAAAATAGTAGCCGTTCATAATAATATACAACAGTTTTCTCTGGGTTTTTATAACATATTTAGAAAAAAGAGACTGCATTAGAGTCAGAATCTTCATAAATCTCCCATGATAAGTCATCTTTGCTTCTGTTAAATGATTCCCAGGCTAGCCAAAGAAGGAGGTTGGAGTTTTCTTCAGCACAAGAAAGGAAGACACTATGCTGGAGCAGGTATGACTGCCGGTCAGCTGGGGATTTGAAGCACACCTTTCAGAGGATCTGATACATCAAAGTCTACATGGAAATTCTGGAATTCCCCACCACCCTCACCAATTCTTCAATTATAGGCTTCTAGTTACTCATATCCTAGGGAAAAAAATGATGGGAAATCCTCCAAGACATTGATCCTTGGAAAGAACTTACCCCACCCAAGACTCAAATTATGTGTCTTTTGAAATAGGTTTGGTGGTATATACCACTCCTGGTTACTCTGAAGATTAAAATAGGGTTAAAACCAAAGAGCTTTTATTATAAAAATCCACACTCCCATATCTCCATTTTACAACTATTTGGAAGCATTAGAAAAACTCCCTTTGACTAGTTATATAGAAAAATGTGTGTACACATATCAATGGACTCTTTTATTTATATGAATATATATAAATATCTACCTACTTATGCTTGTAATGTATTTATATTTTTATCTACAAATGCTCTGTATAGCAATGGTGTTTGGTCAAACGTGGACTGTATGCCTGGTAGTGGTCCTACAAAGCTGAAAGATACCCATCACTTTGTGACAACACAGCCATGATGACATCATAGCATGACACATTACTGAGTGTTTGCAGGCATGCTGGTATAAGGAAACTTATTCTGCTAACATTCGTATAAAGTATAGCACTTACAATTATATGCAGTTATCTAATGAAAATAAATGACTATATTACTGGTGTATGTATTTCTATCTCATGCTGTATCATTATTCTAGAGTATATTCCTACTTACATATAAAAAAGAATTGACTGTAGAACAGACTACTATTATACCTGCAGCAGTGTTCCACATTACATGTCTACTGTATTTAGTGACTGACCCACACTGTCTAGGTTATGTACGAACATTCTATGATATTCATATAGGGATGAAATTATCTAACACATATCAGAATTATTCCTGTTATTCAGTGACACCTGGCTACATATTTGCTATATTAGTTACTTTCTTGTTGCCAGATACCCAACACCAACAACTTAAAGAAGAGATTTATTTCGGCTCACAGTTTTAGAGGTCTCAGTTCATGCATGGTAGAGTGTCTTCAAGGAAAGAAAATCAATGCTGAAGAAAATTGCTCATCTCATACCAGCGAGGAAGCAGAGAAAGAACAAAGGAGCTAGGGACAAGTATATACCCTTCCAGATCAGACTCTCATTGACCCATCACTCCAACCATGTCCCACCTACTAGCAGCACATGAAATCATCAATAGATGAATCCATCAATAAATATGGTGCCCCTATGATCCAATCACCTTCCGAATACATGAACTTTAGGGGGAAGTTTTAGATTTAAACCAGAATACCAAGTCAGTCAAAAGAACATATGTAAAATAAGTTTGTTTACATAACAAGTCCTAGGCATCTTTTATGAGTAAAACACTATGCCAGCTATTGAGGATAACAAGGATCATTAGGTGCAGTAAAATATTCTAGCACTTCATAATAGTCTAGGAAATATGGTCTAAGTTAGAATTATACAATACTATGTTATGTAAATATAACAAGCAATCAGGCCATATCATATTCTAATATAACAAAAACTATGATATTGTCATCATATTTTCTCAATTAAAAAATTAGAATATAAGTCTGATGAAAACATGATTTTCTATTTATATACTTATTAATTAATTACATTTTACGTAACGTTTTTAACAAATTACTCTTAACAAAAAAAAAATCACAACCACAATTGGGATAGTTGTAAAAACTCCAGAATGAGTCGGGATTACAAGACCACGGTGAGCGTATTAGAAAGGAAACTATGGCAAGTTCCATTTCTCAGATGGTGTCAGTAAGGCTCAGAAAGCTTCGGAAAGGGAAAGGGTCACAATTCAGCTTAGCTCTGACTCCAAAGTATATGCTGCTTCCAGAAAACCATATCACCACCCAGAAAGCTAATGTCTTGCAAAGGAATCCCTGTAGACTGGACAAGAAAGCAATCAGGTGCTCAAGAAGGCCTTGGATTCGGTCAGCCCTCTGAGAGAGCACAAAGAAGAAAGACAGGGAGCTAGTGGCTGAGCTCCCAGGACGGAGAGGTTGAATCACATTTGCATTTTTAGGAAAGACTTTATGGCAGACTAGACACAAAGTACTGTCAAACACATCTACAAAAAGATTTGAGGAAACTATCAAATCTTAACCTGGCTCAGAATTTCAGGCAGTTATTTTTGTGTTAAAGAAGAGGAAGAAAAAGAGAAATAAAGGAGGAGTAAAAAGCAAAAGAGGAGAAAAAGAGAAAGAAAACCTACCGATCTACTCCAGACGGTTTCATGAATGACACCCTTTGAGCTTTGACTTATTGTTGTCATCACTGTTCCAACGGCTCACAGTATTTTAAGAAAAGCTTTCGTGGAACTTGATATTTCCAAGACAAACAAAAAGATTCAGGATGCCAAGTTTCAAAGTTTTGTGGACATCTACTTATTTGTAAAATATGAATGAATTGAAAAACCCTCCGAAGATATTGACTCTAGAGTATATCTGATTTATATAAAACAAAACAATGTTTCCTCACATTCTTTTTACTGGAATTGAAGTCAGAGCCACACAGATGTATTTTTGTTCTTTTTTTAAATATATTTATAGATTGTTTCCCAAGGTTAGAAAATGTAATTAATTAGACTCTCACAGCAAACCCCAAGAGGATTTCAGTACATACACAGCAACTCTTTTTCCCTTCCAAGGCACACCGTCCCTCTAGACCCCGAATGAAGCAGTCCTTCCACAGGATTGGCACCAACCCCACCCATCCCTGGAGGAGTCTGGTTATTAAATTATTTTTTAAAGATTCATCTTCCCCGAGTCTTTGGAGGCACTGCAGCTGGGAGTCATTAGCTGTAATCAGGGGGCAGCCAACAAAAGGAGGAAGCTGGGGGTGAATGCTCTGCCTTTCAGTAGCAGCCATCTGGGCACAGAGAATTTGGTTTTCATCTCTAGTGGGTGGGGGAAGTTATTGGGATCCTGTTATATTTGGACTTGACTTCAGACCCTAAACAAAAGCTCTCTTTTTTTCTGAGGTTTGCCTTTTGAAAATGGGAGCAAAAGATAGCCTCGGAAAGCTAGTGGACATCTCATGGGACATTACGACCAACACAGACAGGCCATCTGAACATAAAAGCCAGACACTAGCTGAGGGGCCTTGCATATTTCCAGCATGGAGTTTCTGAAAGACAAGAGGAACTCTTCCTGCTGTGAGATATCTAGATATCTCCTTTTCTTGGTCCCGCCTCTGCTTTTCCCAAAGATAAGCACATCTTTCCCATTCCAGAAAACAGAATCATGCTTGTATTTTATGCTGTTACAGAAAGAGACCATACTAGCTAGAAAAAAAGTGTTTTATATTTCATTTTACCCTTTCTCTATCTTCTCTGAGGACACTGGCAATATCACTTAATAAAGTACAAGAACACATTCTAGGGCCAGATGCCTGGCTTTGATCCTAGTTCTGCGACATACTAACAGTGTGGCCTTAGCAAATGATGTTAACTCTGGACCTCAGCTCCCTCATCTGTAAAACAAAGATAGCAACAGTTACCTCATCAGGTCCCAGGTCCCTAGAATTTGTGATGTGTTACATACCCTGGAACACACCAGGTACCCAATAATTGAAAGATATTTCATATGTGCTATTAATATCAAACTTACCAAGTCACTTCACAGGATACCTGAGGGGGAAACTCACAGGAAGCTAAACAAGGCCCATACCTTCAAAACAGGACTTCATAAGTTACATGTAAACAGAAGCAAACATCACTTGTGTGCGTTTGGATCTCACAGGGTTTTTAAAATTATTTTTAAAATCTTAAAATACATATTTTTACACTAAATTCCTTTCAGCGCCTTTGAGACACTGTCAGTTTGTCAACCCTGTGCTAAAATGTTGACAAGGGAGTGGAGCTGAATGGGGAAGACTCCTTTTAGATCAGGACTTGTGCTTTTGTGTACGTGAGTGTGTGTGCCACTGGGAACACTGCCCAGGGCCACCACACTGAGCTAGCTACATTCCCCAGCCCCTTTTTCTTTCTGATTTTAAGAAGCATCTTGCTATATCACAATCTTGCTATGTAACTAGTTGCCAGGCTGGGCTCGAACTTGCAATCCACCTGCTTCGGCCTCTTAGAGTGCTGGGATTGCAGGCCTATGTCCCTGGACCCAGCTAGGATTTGTGCTCTTGAATTTGCCACATGTCCTGACCTCCATGTTTAAAATTCTGACTCTTCTTCTCTAGTCTATGCTTCTTGGCCCTTGTAGACACTTGAATCTACAGCGTCATCTCTTGCCCTTTTCCTCCAGGGGCAGATGATTGAAAGTAAAAGAAATACCAGGGTGCTTCATGAAGGGTTCTGAACTGCTGGCTACAGAGGGTGGACAGAAAAGAAAAGCATGTGGCATCTTGTTAAACAATGAGCAGGACAAGAGACACCAGACCCAGCGCCTCCTCCAGGGATCTGGGCTTGTCACTCAGCCTCAACAATTCCCAGGTTTCTTCTGT
Source organism: Ctenodactylus gundi (assembly GCA_004027205.1). Lineage (NCBI taxonomy): Eukaryota > Metazoa > Chordata > Mammalia > Rodentia > Ctenodactylidae > Ctenodactylus > Ctenodactylus gundi. The sequence continues at coordinate 1,067,387 of PVKB01000036.1, forward strand.
TCAAAGGCAGCAAAAATCTACTCTTCCATTTCACAGGGCGCATCTGAGGATCGAATCGCGCAACAACTGCAAGCAAGCTAGAAAGCATTGTACACAAATGGCGGGTAATATGGATGCCAGATTTACAGGAAGGAAATATTTGCTAGCCAATACTCTAATATTTCATCTCCTTTGGAAATTACACAAGAAGGGATTGTAGAACAATTTACTCTAACCCTCGGTCTTACAGATGAAAGTGTTGAAACCTAAGAAACAACTCCCAAAAATCTTACAGCACAGTGAAGACAAAATACGTGAGTAGGGTGTTCCTAAGGGATGCCTAAATTCACACAAGCCTCAGTAAGCTCAGAGGTGGAAATCACAAGTCACTAGGAGCATGTTTTTTTTTCATTTGTGTTGTTCAGGGGAAAGTGTCTTGTAGATAAAATAAACTTACCATGTCTTGAAATTCAATAAATATGGGTAGCAGACACCCCTACTGTGAGGGAAGAACATAACAGGACATGTGTGTAACATGCATAGACACAGAAGACATTTCCTCCCCCTGGGATCTGTGGATGGGGTGGGATGATGTGCAGAAAGAAACCACACATCTCCTGAAGAATCTGTAGGAAAACTCAACCTAGGCTTCTTGCGAGTCACAACCAAGAACATCCCTCAGGAGAGACCAGATGGCCCCTACCCAGGGTCTACCAGCAAGAAAGAAAGTCTCAAAGGGAGCTCACCAGGAAATAAGAGATATAAGGGTCAACCAAGGGTCTATGGTTTCTGGTAGGTCTGAGATGAGGACAGAGACCCCTTATGCCATTTGGATCTTCTTAAAAACAGACACCAAGATAGGAGAAGATACAAAGGAGAATTTTCAGGGAAAATGCCCCTGTAGAACAAACGGGAGATGATATACAGGTGAAGAGTATCTTCTGACTGCGATGCAGGATGGCCTTTGTGAAAGGAGAGATGAAGGCAAGTCCGGTTAAGCGGAAAGGGCCCAGAACACAGGGCAGTTCTCAGGTCACCTTGGTCAAGTCAGCAGGAAGTGCCTTAACTCAGGTTGCCTTTTAGTAACTGTGTTGGACAAAAGGTGCTGGTTGTAGAATTCCCTCTCTGACCCTATTCCCACCAGTCTAAAGGTGAGAGTGGAATTTATCAGACAACTACACTCTCTGCAGTATATGCTCTTGAAGAGACATCTGAGCCATCCCTCTGTGGCCACCACAGACACTGGCCAACGCTTGGAGGCCCACAGCTTCCATTGTCTACACAGGTACCTAGGCTTACAAGCAGTCATACTGGAGAAACAAATGTGTTCTCTTTCTCTCTCTCTCTCTCTCTCTCTCTCTCTCTCTCTCTCTCTCTCTCTGCATTTCTTTTAAAAACAGACCTGCATTTTTAGTATCTTTGGCTTTTAAACAATTAGAGAATGAGTGTGTTGGGAAATGCCAAAACAGAGATAGCTGACCTTTTGCTTTAGCATGAAGGAGAGAAAGATTTACGGAAGAAGTCATAAATTAGAAATGTCATTGTATACCTTCACTGCCGAAGAGAGTTGCACTGGCTAGACAAGGAAGTAGGCTGTAGTATATGGCAAAAGAAAGTTTTGATAGTGAGACAAGACAGTAACAAAGACCTCTAACCAGCAGATATAATAACTTACACTTGTACAGAACTTCACAGAGAATGAGCACTTTTACAGATTATTATACTTATTAATCACTATGACAAGCAAACAGACTAGACAAAATAATTGTGTTCATTTTAGCAATAAGAAAATTGGAGTCAATGAAGATTAATAAACTAATCTGAACTCTCCATAGCTGTAAATAACAAAGTTCTTTCTGGTATACTTTATGTCGGCATTTAGCTGCATGGGTCGACTCTCTAGAGTGCCAAATGAATATATTTGACAACAATTCATGGGAGACTGAAGGAGAGAAAGACCTCATCACTGTGTGGTGGCCCGAGATGCTATCTCAGAGCAGAAGAGATGAGATCTACATCTCAGAGTATGGGCTCAGAGAGCTTGGGATGAATGGAAGGGCTTCCAGGTGGGAAAGTGCAGACCATTGGGGGGGGGGGGGGGGGGGATCAAGTTAAACCGTTTGACTAGACAGTAAAGCGGCATGGTTAGAGTTATGCAAAAGAAAATAGAAGACAACAAGTTTTTAAAAGACAAGAATATCCTCAAAACTACTGAGAAGAGCACTTTGACTGGAGTTCCAACTAGTGAGAGAGAGAGAGAGAGATATGGGGGGCTGGAGAGGAGGGAGAGAGAGAGAGAGATCCCTAACAGTTACATAGTTATGGAATTAGATTAGGCAAACTAACAAAAAGTTTAGGAAAGAATTATACTCGTGATGAGCACAGAAGAGTTGCATGTTAGGTAAGTTGGAAAATGAAGAAATCTCAGAGATGGTTTCCAGAAAGGAACTCAAGAGACGGAATCAAAATACAGATAAGAAATCAACTTTAAACAGCTTTATCTTAAGGGTTCTATATCTGGACCAATCCTAGAGCAAATGAGGTTAAGATATGTTTATGTTAGAAGATTTGCATGTAGAACACTGTTTTCCTCATCTTAGTTTCAGGGCAGCCAGACAGAAGAAATTAAGTGTAATTAAACATAAAAAGTATCAATTAGCACTGATTCTCCTATCCATGAAGAGAAATGACCAGTTGGGAACGAGTGATCTAATCCTGTCCCAGGCTTCCAAAAGAGTCGGAAACCCACACATCCATCTAATTACATAAAAAGACACCATAGTAAACGGTTTCCTGTACACAAATTAGCAAATTTCCCCAAAGTAGCCCTTGTTTGGGAGACCATAATATGGCCTAAAGTAACAAAAGTTGGTGTCCTCTTCTGTTCATATAATTCTGACAACCTCAGGGAAAATGGAACCTTAGTCTTGAGTGCTATTTGCTCCCACTTACCATGGGATATTTGAGACCTTTAGATCTAAAAATAGTAAGTATGATAATATGGCAAAGAGGCCACAGTTAGTACCAGCTCCTACTTTAATTAGTTTATACCAAGTAGGTTCATTTTCCTCTTCTCAAAATGACATGACATCTCAGAGATGAATGGAATATTCTAAGATATAACTTCCTATGATCAGCCCCTCAACCCCACCATCATTCCCTCTGCCCCATTTCTCTCTGATCCTTGTTTGCTAATGACATTTCTCCATCACCTGTGTCAGTGTTCTTGCACGGTTTCACCAGGTGTTGAAACCTAAGAAACCAGGTGTTGTACTCATCCATCTCCATTCACTAACAAACACTGACAAATACACAGACTTTGGGAGACGTTCTGAAAATAGGGCAGATACATTCCCAAAGAGTTGTATTAAGTTTAACAGCATAAAACAATAAATTCAGAAGTTTGTAAACCTCTCTAAATTAGGCACATCCAAATCTCACTCATTCAACCCCACTCCTAGGCAGATCTGACTTCACTCAGGTGCCAGACGCTTCCAGTCTGGATGACCTTTACTCGGAGAAGAGTCCCCCTTTACTACCTTTGAGATCCTTGGACCTTCCTCTACTTTCCTAAGTCAGCCCACTCCTCAGCCCGTGCCTCAGCCATTGCCTGCGCCTCTGTCCCCAGCTCCTGTAACATATGCTTTCTCCAGTCACGATCACTATGGGATACCATGGTTTTTCTGAATTTCCTAAAGCATCTGTAACACCAGATTAGTGCATGTAAAATCTCACTAGCGTCTCACCTGCATCTTGACGTCGATAATGAATAATGATAACAGAGAACTGGAAGCAACTTCCTTTCAAAATCAGTTAGAGGCAGACATGTATTGTCCCTTCTTGACTATGAGAAAATTCTCAGGGGCCTTATCCCCCCAAGTTCTGAGGAGTCCTTGCTCTTACTCACATATACGCCTCACATCCCTCTTTCCCTTTCTATTCATAGACCTCAGCATCCTCTAGCTACTCACCATTATTGTACAGAGCAGTAAAGAGTTATCTTCATCTCATCTGACTCATCCTCAACATGTCCAGGAAGGCTTCTTGTTCTCAGTCATAAGGACTACTCCAAAACAACAAACTCCTTTCTTTGGGAATAATAGATTATAGCATTTCAGGGAAGAAAGAAGCAATCACAGATTCTTTTTTATTAGAACTATATTCTGCTTCATTTGTGGTGACTGATCGTGTGAAAAATCTTTTCTTTGGGGTGCATCTTCTAGAAACTTCTACTGCAGTGTCCCGAGCATGCTGGGCAGTTATGCAATATATGGACCCAAGAGTGATCAGAAACAGAGAATTACCTCAGTGAAAATCCATTTACTGTCTAAGGTTTCTCCCAGGCAGGAATTCTATATCCTGGCTCTGAGTTTGCTGGCACAGAACTCCCAGATGAAGCAGAACCAGCAATAGTCTGCCTCAAGCCTTAGCATGTAAATTCATGTCCCTTTTCTAATCTGTACCTCACTATATGTTTTGCCCTTTTCATACTTTTTGGGTGGTTTTGCCATTTCAAAGGTCACCCAGACGTAACACTGCAGTGCCTTCTAGGATTCCTAATCAAGAAGCTGCCTCGTTGAGGGCAAAATACACATAGTAGATAAGCTTCCTTTAGACAAGAGTTATGGTGCTGTGGGTTTAATGGCTTTAATGGTAACAAGTCAACAACATATATTAAATAAGATGCCTTTGAAGAGAAGCACACATAAAAAAATCTACAGACTGATTGGATGATGATGTATTGTAAACACAGACTCCAAGGAGCCTAACACTTTTACTCCACAAACAGTTCAATGTTCACTAATTGCTTGTTCATTGTTCCTGGCACCTTTGTAGAAACAGTCCTATTATGGCCTATGAAGTCACATAAAGTAATTTTGATACTAAATGAGAAAAATATTCATTCAACAATGTCTAACAACTACTTTTGAGTGTTTATTATACACCATTCTGTACATAGACACTGTGGATACTTGTCTGTGATAACATCAATCGGGGTCTCTGCCTTCATAGGGGGATGAGATACTCAGACACCTGAAAATGTTAAAGCCTTATACAATATGCTACTATGTTTTTCTCTCCAAGTTTTAGTATGATAAAACACATAGAAGACAAAATTGATCACCTTTACCTTATTTAAGCATACACTTCAGTGGTGTTAAGAATGTTCATGTTGTTGATAATGATCGCTACCCATCCACCTCTAGATCTTGAAAAATGGAACCTCTGTATCTGTTAACTACTAACATCCCATTCTTCTCTCTCCCTAGTCCTGCCACCCACCACTGTATCTCTGTCTCTGTAATTGTGGCTACTCTAAATGTTCCGTCTAAGTTGAATCACACAGTAGGGACTTTTTGGTGCCTGGCTTCATCATTTAGCATAATGTTTCCAATAATCGCCCATACTGTAGCCTATGTCACAATTTCTTTCCTTTTTTAAGGCTGATAAAGAGGCATACGTATAATTTTCTATTTGTTTTCTTAATATCTTTGAGTTTTTTGTGCAACGCTTACTATGTGCTGTTTTCTTTTGTATTTAGTTGATGGTTTAGACTGAAATGTTTCTGTTTTTTCTTATTTTTTTGTATATAGTCTATGTCTAGTTTGCTTACAGGTACCATGCAAAATCCATTTACTGTCCTGAAGTTATGTATTCTAACTTGAATTTGTACCAGTGTGACTTTGATGACATGGAAGCATGCTACTGCTTTGCTTAACCATCCCCATTCCTTTTGATTCACAAAACTACACCTTTATATGTTGTGAATCCAAAAATATAACCCAAAAAGTTTTAATTGCATTAGCTTCTTAAATTAGGTGTAAGACAAGATGTAGAGTTACAAACCAAATTTACAGCAATATTGGCTTTAAGACTAATAATTGCTTTTTAAAATATCCATTAATTGGGGGGTTGGTGAAGGGAGGCAAGGGAGGGTAGGGGGAGGGACAAAAGGAGAGCGGGAAAGCCCTTGTCACTTTGACAAGGAAAGTATGTGCCCAAAATGCTCAATTCCACTGTAAACCTTGAATTCTGCACTTGTACAGATCAATAAAATGGGGAGAAAAAATATCCATTAATCTCATAACAAAAATTATAATTATATACTACTGTTAGAATAATGCTACCTTTCACAATTTCTCATTTATTGAGATTTTTGTTTCTTTATACTGCTTTAAGTTACTGTCAGAGCCCTCTTATTACAGCCTACAGGGCTCCCTGCAATATTTCTTACAGAGCACATCTAATGGTATAAACTGTCTCAGATTTTATGTTTCTGAGATTGCCTGTTTCTTTCCTCATCCTGAAAGGACATTTCTGCCAGATGCAAGATCCTTAATGACACGATTTTTCTTTCAGCACTTTCAATATACCAGTCCTCTCCCTTCAGAACATAATTTCTAAGGAGAAATATGCTGGTGACCTAACCGAGGTCCTTTGGATGTGATAAGCCTCATCCCTTGCTGCCCCTAGCAGCCTACCTTTGGCTTTGGTTGTCCGAAGTTGACTACAATGTGGATCGCTTTGAATTCACTCTCTTTTGAAGTTGTCAGGCACCTTGCATATTTGGGTTTGTCTCTTTCATCAAATTTTGTGAAGTTTTGGGTCATTATTTCTTCAAATATTCTTTCTGTTCTTTTCTCTTTATCACCTCTATGGGACTTCTACAACCTGCATGTTAATCTACTTAACAGTGTTTCTTGGGTCCATCATGCTCTGGTTGCCTTTCTGCAAACTTTTTTTCTGATTTTGAGATACATTGATTTCCTTCATCCTATTTTCAGATTTGCTGATTTGGTGTTCTGCCTGCTCAACTCTGCCTAAAATCCCTCTAGTGAATTTTTCATTTCAATTGGTGTCCTTTCCAGCTCTAGAGTTTCTTTTTAGTTGCTTTTTTAGGTTTTCTATCTCCTTATTGATATTTAAATTTTGTTTATAAATAATTTTCAGTACTTTTTCCATTTTTCTCTTCAGTTCTTCGAGCATCTTTAAGAAAATTATTTGAAAATTTTTGTCTAGTACAGAGGTCCCTACCTTTCTTTTCTGCCAAGGAATATTTGGATATTTATGACATCATTCACAAGCCATACAAATTTATCAATGTAAGAATTAACCTGCTAGATTTGGTAAAATATTTTAATAATTGTATAACTAATTCACCCTTAATGTGATGGTTGCACTGGCCAGGCTGGACCAAATGATTTCATGGCCAAATAAAGCCAAGGGGTTTCATTTCCTCCACAACTGGTCTAGTAAATTCATTCAGATATTTTTCAGGAACACTTTCTGTTGGTTTGGTTTTAGGTTTTTTGTTTTGTTTCATTGGGTGTTCTTTTGTTATTGTTCTTGTTTTTTGTTTTTATTTTGTTTTGTTTTTTGGTTGAGGTGGTAATTTCATTTTGGTTTTGCTTTGGGGATTTTTTTCCCTTGGATGAACCATATTTTCTTATTTTGTTTCCTTTTATCCCCCTATTTTGGAGATTGAATCTAGAACCTTTGAGCTGGATAGGCTGCAGTCTTTTTTTTTTTTTTTTTTTTAATCTTTTGAGTTATGGTCTCACCAAGTCACTAAATTGCTCAGGCTGGGCTTCAACCTGAAATCTTCCTGCCTCAGTCTCCAAGAGCTCTGGGATTAGAAGTGGGCAAAACATACTCATTACTTTTTTGTTTTTATGTGCTGAGTGATTTTGTTCTTCTTGTTGAATACTGGTCACTTAAATCTAATGACATAGTAGCTCTGAAAACTGAATTCTTTCATTTTCCCCGAGGTTTTCTGGTTTTGTTGTTTTTGCTTTTTATATTGTGGCTGTCTGTGTGAATAAGCCTCAAGTATGAACTTGAGATCTTCTCAGGTCTTTTCTGAGCCTGCACTGTTCCTTGAATATATTTGTGATTTTTTAAATTTTCCCTGAGCATGTAGTTGATTTGAAAGGAGAAAGGGAAAAGAGGAATCTATCACCTGAAGTTGCTTCAGTGGGGTTAGGAACTTGCAACACTGTGGCAAGCTGCAGCAGTAGGACAATCGTCTTTTTGCCAACTTATTTCCAATAAGTTAAACACAAACTGCTCAAAAGCACCTGCATAATTGCCTATTGTAGGCCTGAGGTGTGGAATGGATTGTTGGTGTTGTGCCAAGAGCTGAATTTGAATAAAAGCAACCCCAATTTACCACCCAAGTCCTCCCCCGGAAGTTACACGCCTTGAACAGATACCAGATATCAAGCTAGGGACATCAGAAACATTCTATCAGACCAATTGCTATGGTAGGAAGACATCCCTGGTACCTCTTGCTCTATAACCTTCCCAGAATCCTCTATGTCAAGTTGTCTTTCATATTTAACATTTTTCTAATATTAAGACTCTTGAAAATTTTGCCTTCCAAATGTTGGCTTTGTTTATATAGCATAAGAAATGAATTTTAATTACCATTTTGACAAAATTATCCCCAAATTCAAGCCATAAACATTGAAAAAAAACATAAAGTAGTTTTAAAACTTCAATGTGATATTTACATTTATTAAAAATTATGCTATACTATTTGCCGTAATGAATACAAAAAGAGGTCAAAATTCCTACTCAGTCTTTAGAAAACTGAATTTATACCAGGGAGAAAAGAGATGCACGGTCAAAGAACACCAGATTATCGAGAGGTCATTTATCAATAGTTCAAGGTGCCTAGAAAACTAATTAAGTCTATAGATTCTTATTAGAATAAAGAGTTATAGGTAAAATCAAGACGGCGCAAAGATAAAATAAATGGGGCTGGGGTACAGCTCAGCCATTAAAGCGCTTGCCTAGCAAGCGCAAGGCGCTGGCTTCAGTTCCCCAGCACCACATAAGCTATGTATGGTGGAGCATGCCTATAATCCCAGCCTCCTTGGGAGGCTGTGGCAAGAGAACTGTCATGTGCTCAAGGCCAGCCTAGGCTACACATCGAGTTCAGGACCAGTCTAGCAAGAACAACTCCATCATCACCATCATCATCATCATCAAAAAAGTAAAACCAAGATATTCACCTGAATATCATTATCTTTCTGCACTAGCATTAAAATTATAGTCACTATATATGAGAAAAACATTTTGGTCAAGGCACGCCAAAACAGTATTTTAACCCTTGCTCCATTTTAGCCAATGAGATCCTGGAGAGTGGGCTACTATGCTTCGGGTGTTGAAGGGCCACGCAGGCTGTGCAGAATGGCGAAAGGCAAAAGATTCGTGCAATCTAAAGAGAAACCAAAGCGTGCGTCCTACAGAATGGTCACGTGGCCTCTGCCAGTCTATTTCCTCCCAATTCCTCTCCCAGCTGACAGAAAGGATTTTAGACTTTGAACACTTGCCGCGCCTCTCTCCCCCGGGTGGGTCTCTTGCGATGGAACAAAGAACATGCCGGTTCATCTTCCCCTAGCACTTGGCACAGCTGGAGGGAAAGAAAAGGAAACCCATTTTAAAGCATTTTCCAGCTACTCGCTATTCCAGACTACGAGGCCGCTCTGTTTAGGATCTAAAATGTGCTTACTTTAACCCATCTTTGTTGACACAGCCACAAACTTCGGTAAAGACTGAAGCCAGACTCGACTAGATTTCTTACAAACTTTCATATGTGAGCAAAATCCCCCCTTGATTTTGCCTAATGTTCATCTGCTATAATTTTTACCCAGTTCTAAAAAGGAAATCTTTGAGCACTTTCTATTCTATATTTTACAGTAAAAAAAAAAAAATGCCAATTGGACAGCACTTATCCATTTCAAGCTATAGTAAATTTTGCCTCTTCATTCTTTCAAAGGGCTTTTTTTTCTGGTAGTCATCATTTGTATTTATATTTCCCAAGCAGTCCTTCCAGCCCATGGAACTCTAACCACCACGGTCTTAAGGAACATCCGACCTGCTCTCATGCAAGAAAAATAAATAACTCACAAAACTGAAACACAAGCCAAAGCCCTAGGTTCCGGGAGCAGGGAAGACCATCTTTTCTTAGAGGGATCACCTTGGTTTCCAAAGAAACTTAAAAGTGTTTATGCTTGGCTGAGAGAACTGTGTCATGCTCTCACAGAGCCAAAGGCCGTGTCCTCTGACCTCCGTCTTCAGATCTTCTCACTGACATGATGCCTCGAACCCTGAGGAAAGATATCCTGCCTCTTCTTCCTCACTCAGTAACTGGCCACCTTGGACAAATCTCTAGAGACTTCACTGACCGCCAAAGTTTCTGTCAGCGAGTCTACCCGAAAGCTTGGGAGTGGACCCTTTCCATTTTAGATCTAAGCTCTTGAACCGTGCATGAGGTGTCATTTTTAAAAATTTCTTGCAATAGAAGACACATCACCATTAATGCCTCTCAAAATCCTTTCCCTTGCTTCAAACACGCTTATCCCATGATTCTTGCCACTTTCTGAAACAGATTTTCCTCTTCCTTTTTTAATTTGGGTTTGAATGAACTAAGGACTGAATAACCCTCAGATAGGCCCTGCTCTGCCTCAGTTTCAGCTTCTCTTTCAAAATTAACTCCCCTCCATCTGTAAAATTCAGCTCCAATCCCAAAGGCTATTACTCCATTAAGTCTTCACTGATTTCCTCCAACAAGAAATTCATTCATCCTTCTAGGTCTACTCCTTTATGGAACTTTCCGCATTTTTTGTGGTATCAGAGCCATTTATACACTGCTATGCTTTCTGTTACATATAGACAGAAGACTTTTATATTTATAATTCCCCTCAATCTCTACTTCAAGGTCCAGACAATATCATGTTTCAATAGATGTTCGTGAAATAACTCTTGCTTAATAAATAAACCTTATAAATTTACTTCCTTATGAGAATCCCCCTTCATGAGGGAACATGTGTGTAAGTCCAGGACTTTGGGAGACTGAGGCAGGAAAATCCCCAGTTCTTGCTCAGCCCCAGGCAACTTAAAGACTTAGCTAAGTGTCAAACTTTAAAAAAAAAAAAAAAGTAAAAGAAGCTGGGGACCTAGCTCAGTGCAAAGGCCTTGAGTCAAATCCCCAATTCAGAAAAAAAAAAAAAATGAGCATAGAAAGAGATGGTTGAGTTTGCTGACCTGAGATCATCTAAATGAAAAGGAAAACAAATATTTGTTGTAAAATTAACAACGTCATAAGCCTATGTCATGGATACAGGCATATCTGAACCTTGTGATTTCTTCCACTGTCCTGATTTTGTTATTAAAATATATAGAAAAAGCAACATGAATATCTTGCAGCTGGCTCCCAAGTCTGTACTTCAGTGACATAGCTCTTGGCCAGGATTCATCAGACTGGTGGAAGGATTTCTCTGCCTGGAACAATCGGGACATCTTCAGCCTCTTCTGCTACCTGAAACTCTAAACTCTGGCTTCATTATCAAAGAGAAAGGACCTTAAAAGTATGTTAAAATGTCAGCCTTGAAGTCTCCTAATAGAATTAATCCCCCCTTTTTATTAGCACATATGCCTTGTGCAGCTAATGGTTTTCTGTGTCATAATTGTGCATTCACACAACATAATTTCTTCATTCTTTCCTTCAGCTCCAGCTTTTCCCCCTCCCCAATTACCAGTACATGTGGGGAGGAGTGTAGTGTGTTTGACATGTCCCTTTTCCCCACCTTTACACCTCCTCTCTCCCTCCTCCCCTCTTTCCCCTCTTGTAGTCTAAAAAAGTACCCCTCTACTGTCTTCTCATCTATTAGATTCCACATATCAGTGGAAACATGTAATATGAACATGCCTGTTTTTAAGATGATCCATTTCCATCCAGGAAATAGCAAGGCTACTGAGGGTATGTTCTGCTTTCTTAGAAACCATACACCTTTCATCTTAAAAAGTCACGCATGACTTCTCAAATCTACCAGTTTTCTTCCACCTATGTCATAAAACATTCAAGAAAGGAGTTGGATATTAATAAAAAGAGAGGGGGAAATGAGTTGGAAATATTTCCTTGAAGCCTGAGGCACAGCACGCATTCCCACCCCTAGTCCAGCTCTTGCACCTGGCCCAGACCATGAGCTGCCTTAACCTGGCCCTACTCACTCAACATTCCTGGGCAGCTGCTATTGCAGCAGATGAACCAACTCTGAACAGACAGGACATCCCTCCCAGCTTTACAAGTCTGGCTGGGTCTGACATCCTCTCCTTCCTCTTTCCTGCTAGGTGAAGCCATCTAAGGCTTTAACACCTTTCCTCTAAGTCCATCCCCAACTGAGCTATTTGTCCCTGTTGTCACATACAATTCTATTCAGTACTTAGACATCATGCCTGGTCAGATGGGTACTTATATAGCCATCATCATCCCAAAAGACAATGGTTTATTCATCTTTTAGCTCCAGAAATTAGCATGGTGTGTGACATAAATTGTATCTCTCAGATCTGTCCTCCTCCTTCTATAGTTTCGGTTTAACCTTAGAGTGTCCATTGAGGCCAGAGCTAAGCATTTGCTAAGCCCCCTTTCATCGAGGTTGGGCCGTCTAGGCAGCTCTCCCCATGTTATATGAGAAGTGATGTTTGTCTCTTTTAGGACAAGTTACCTAAGAAATGGCTGTGCCTTCCCCCTGTTTCCCTTCTGCATTTGCTAGGAACAAGATTGTAAGGCTTGATGGGACCACAGACAGAGGGAGCCTGAGTCTTGGAATCACCAAGAGCCTCCAATTGACCAAGAAAATCCTCACTATATAGCAACATGAGCAAGAACTCCTACCCTATTAAGCCACCTGGGCTCTATTTGTTACGGAAACTTTATCTCAACTGATACACGAGAATTGTCAAGAAATGGATATTTTATTTGATTATATAATTCTGTGTAACCAACACGATACCCTTGTTCCAAGGTCTAAATCATAAAATACAAATAAAGGACACAGAAGGATAGAGAGTTGGAAAAATGTAAGAGAAGGGGGGAAGGAAGGGTAAGAAGATACGATAAATGCAGTGAAGAAGTATAGTCAAACTGCCATCTCTGATGTAATCTGTTTAAATCCTCACAGTCATACCAGTACATTATAACTAGGTCACTGGTAAATTTTATTGCTATATCCACAGTACCTCAAATTTTTTGAGACATAGTGGACATTAATAAGCATCTTCTGAGTTACTTAGTAAATAATATTATGAATTAATGCTATCTCTTTGCTTCCTCATCAAATCATGCTAGGAAGTGAAATCTCTCAAAACCCAAAGATTATGACATTTCATTAAGTATAAAATAATCTCCTTAGAAAGCTGAAAAAAAACAAGATATATGTCTATGCGTGAACAGGGGCATCATGAAATCCACATTTTCAGGAAGGTTTCTTCTAAAATAGTTAATAGTTAATGGTTGCCTCTGCCCTAGAAAAAAAGGAAGCTTTTTCCCCATCGTAATTCCCAAAACAAGTTACTTATGATTGTTATAAGACTGTCTAGGAAAACCTTCAGAAGGTATTTTTGAGAAGGGGGAGGGAGGGGAGAAGGAAATTACTAAAAACAAAAAAAGTAATTCAACTTTCATATCAAGTAAAGTAAGCAGAGACCGCACGCGGTGATGAGACCAATTTAAACTACATCCTATGGTCCAATGGCCCAATTATCGCAGTATATATATAATGCTAAATTTTGCCCAGTTCTGCTAATCAGACAGCAACTCACTGTGTCTGTTTATCTCTAAGCCATTACCCAGTTGTACAGTAAATCTGCATTTCCAGAGATGGTCTAAAATAGAAACCCATGCTGGCTAAATTTGTTTTGGGACATATCAGGCAACAGCTAGAAATTTTTAAATGACCAGCTTGTATTCCACCGAGGCACTGAATGAATCGATTAGGAAAAAGCTAAAAATTGAATAGTATTTTTTGGAGTGTGCTAAGGTTAGTGCTGCCAATGAAATAGTAACTACCCAAAGAAAGGCGATCAATCACCACTGATTTCCAAATAGAAATGTGAGGGGAAAATAAGAATAAATGGAAGAAGGAATGTCTTATTTTTCCTTTCTCCATGACCCTTTGCTGCCAGGTCTATTACATAACAAGGTCATCAACTCTACACTGAAGCTTCCACCAATGAAATTAGGATGGCGGAAAACTGGGGTTTCACTGACCAGAGGGTATTTTGCAGTTAGACGACCTCCGGTGAGTAGATGGGCTTGGCGCTTAGACTGCGCAAGGGCTAACGCCCACCGGACCGATCTGGTGTGATTGATTGGTTTCTGATCAGAGTGTGTGGGGCCGCCCGTGAGAAGAGGGCTCTCCAGAGGGACAAGTCCGGCTATTGTTTGGCTGCTCTGGTGTTAGCGAGTGCCCTGCGGTAACCCTCAGGCTCTGAAATACTCATATTGGTTATTTCAAAGTTGGGTGCAGAATTGTGCTTTCCCGTGTCTGTCACTAATGACTTGCAGCTGTTGCTAATCTGTGCCTCTGATTTCCTTTGATTACTATGTGTATTGATGCCTGTGGTAAATAGGCATCTGCCAGGTGCCAGCACAATCAGGGAAAATATAAAAAGTTCCCTGTTTCAAATTCAATGTGACATTGTGCAAGTTGAGAGGCAGCCATTTAACTATTCAGAGGGAACAGCTTCCTGGGCCTCCTGGCCAGGGACATTCCTCCCGGCCCCCTCCCTCCTCCTTCTCCCCTAATGGTGCTTCCTTTAGGACGCTTAGCAGCCATGAGCAGAGGGTTTCCGTGCCATGTGACATCGGCTGAGGGAAATATCTAAGAGGGGAGGTCATGACCCAAGTTTCTGGGAAGTGATCATCTCACCTCTCAGCCAACTTAGCAAAGCTTTAAAAGATCTCACCCATCCCACCAAGTTCCTAAAGGCCGTGGCACGACTGCCACCCCGGGTTTTCCCATCTGAGGAGCACAACCTACTTTGGAAAGGCCTTGGCAGCAGCATCTGCTCCGTCAGCAGAAACAAGATAATCCGGAAGGAAACAGCGATATAGAGGCTTGACTGGCGAAGACGCAGAGGAGATCACCGCAAGCCAACCCCTGCGGCACAGCAGGGGCCTGCAGCCCCTTTCCTTGGGCAGGCTGCTGGGAACGCTGGAGGCAGGACGAGTTTAACCATGCCTTGCGCTGATAGGGAGGGCAATCTCAGAGCTGGGCATGGAAGAGCTTCTAGTATCCCAGGTGGGGCTGCCCCACAGTGCTTTCTCTAACAATAATTTTATTGTGGTTCAAAAAGTTCACATGACATAAATTTTCACTACCTTCTTTATAGCAGCTGAGAGAGGCCAGGCCGCAGCAGGTGCCAACTTCTCTCCTTTAGCAGGAAGAGCTACTCTTTCACTGGCATCTCCTTCTATCTGCGTACCACAAACACCAAGACACTGAACCCACATGGGGACAGGTCTGCTCCTGTTACCTGTTATTAAAAGGGAAAGTCATCCACTGTTGATGTGCCTTTGTTATATTATCACTGCTAGTACACAGACGCAGATCTGCCCTGGAATTAGACGCTGGGCTGCAAAGCTCAGCAACCTAGGGCAGGAACCAAAGAGTAAATGCTGGTTCAATGATGAGACCTAGAAAACTGGGAGTGAGTTCGTGGGAACTCAAGATCTGTGGACGAGAAATAGGTCATATAAACGTCACAAAATCCAAAATGAAAATCAGGTGGAGATGAATGTTTAATCCCCACCTGGGTGATAGTTTTTCGTTTGTTCATTTGTTTTGAACCAAGAGACTTCAAGTGAGCATCATGCCTAGCCCATTGTGACTTTGATTTTGAGAGACTCTCATTAGGTCTCTGTGTTGCTGGGGCTGTGTTTGAATTTGCAAATCTCCTACCCCAGCCTCCCATAGTGCTGGGATTACAGGCCTGTTCCCACCTGAGGAACCTTAAAACCCAGACTTTAGCCATAACATTGATATACAAGCCAGGCTCAGGAATATTTGGTCATTTTACATAAAACTAGAACAAAGTGTCTATTCTAGATATTTATGCCCTGCCACTTCAAAGATTGATCAGTAAGACACTGTACCCTCATAAAAAAAAGTACATAAAGGAAAAGGAACTTTATGTCTAAGTCAAGAGAAATAATCATGAGATCTTTAGAAAATACTCCTTAGCTCAATAACTAAGAGAAACGGATCCATCATGGTAGTTACCTGGACATTCATTCATGTAGGTTTCAGAAAGAAAACTTGAGTCCAACAACACACAAAGTTAAAAGTAAAAAGACAGAGCAAAATTGCAAGTCAACATCCTTGGGAAGACAGAGCTCAGGGTATGTACTATTTATTTGAAATGATTGGGATGAGAAGTGTCTGGGATTTTATTTTGAGGGGGCTGGAATATTTGCATAGTTCTGATGAGACATATTGAGGATGGGACCAATGTCTAGACGCATTTATTTCATAACCTGAAGGTAATTTTGTACAGTATCTCTAGTGTACCAGCCTTTTGACTGACCAGTCACACACAGTCGGGTCTGGAGCTTCCCACTGTGGCATTATACCAACTGACATTCAAAAAATTTTTAGATTTGGGGGCATTTCAGAATTCGGAATTAAGAGTGTTCAACCAGTGTACTATTTGTGGATATTCAACAAAAAATAGGTCAAAAATATTTCACTACACTGTGGTTTATTTTTAAATGACTGTAAAATAAATGTTCAGACCCAAAATAGAGGCAAATGACATCTAAGACAATGTTGATAGACTGAAAGGAGGAAGGCTTTTCTGAGAAGCAGGTAACTCTGCTCACGGGTTGGGTTGAAGGTACAGACATCAAAGAGACCTGGCTCTGCTCCTGCCACTGCCAGCAAAGGATCGCAACATACGCGAGAGCATCTCTCTACTCGTAGGTGATCAGAAAAGAGGTAGAAAGAGATGACGTATTGAGTTGACAACAATCAAAAGGAGAAGCATAGCAAGAGGCAGCTATTGCTGTGTTAGTATTAGCCCCATGGCCGCCTCCTTCCACATCAGGAGCAGCATACACTCAAGGGCCCTGCAAACGACGTGGAAGAGAAATTGTGGTTTCCCAGGTCCTTGAAGAAATTTTTTGTAATAACCAGTACTTCTATGGTTGGCCTTAAATTGCTGTGAATGCATATGAGCATAGATAACATCTTGCTGGAGCTCTCTCCAGGGTCTGGATCTAGGTCAGGCGATGAGGCTGAGTAGAATTCTGCCCTGGAAACAAGAGCTAATCAAAACCAAAATTAAACAAATAAGCAGCCAGGGCTTTTGTCCTGAAACCTCCCAGCCCATCCTCAACAAAATTCTGTCCAGTAACTTGGAATTATCAAAAGAATTGCAAAAAAAAAATGCACTGAGTGGGCCCTCGGAGATGCTACCTGGGTCTCACTTTTAGCAGTGAGTGGACAGATGGGCATAGCTGATGCTTAGTGGGGCAACTTGTGTGTCTATTCAGGTCATTGCAATGACAAATGCACATACACACACAGTTTCATACTGAGCTGCCCAAAGTGTGATACAGGGGGAATTTCCACTCTACGCAAATGACAAAAATAAAATAAAATAACCCGAGTCAGTTGTGATGCCACGTGGCTATAACCCTAGTACCTGAACAGCTGAGGCAGGAGAATAGCAAGCTCAAACCCACCCTGGACCACTTAACTTAGCAAGAATCTTCTCAAAATACAAATGATATCAATTCAATTAAATTAGGTTGAAAAGGGTTGGGGATGTAGTTCAGTGTGAAGTTCCTGGATTCAATCCTCAGTACCAATAAATAAATTTAATAAAATAAATGAAAGCTTGAAGAAATGTTAAATATTGTATTCCCATTTCTAAAGATTCCAAACACCCTGGCACAAATGGATCGGGAAAGTTCTACCATCCAGTAAGATGTAACATAGTTCAGTCTGGAGTTTTCTAAATATATTTGATAAAACAAAAAACCTACTATCCATGGAGTACTTACTAATACTCCAAAAAGTGTATTTTCTGACCAGACTATTTTAATATAATTTTTGGAGGGGGTACTTCAGTGATACTGCCATCTGTATAATTTTTTTTGGTCCATAAACTAGTCACAATATTCAATTAATAAAACCAATTTTGATAGCACAGACCTGTAATCCTAGCACTGTGGGAGGCAGAGGCAGGAGAATCACAAATTCAATTCCATCTTAGGTAATCTGGAGAAACCATGTCCCGAAATGAAAAATGGAAACAAAGGCAGGAGGAGAGTTGGGGGCCTAACCCAGCAGTTAAAGCACTGGCCTAGCAAGCGTAAGGCCCTGGATTGGATTTCCCAGCACCACATGAGCTGGACATCGTGATGCATCCCTGTAATCGCAGCACTCAGGGGGCTGAAGCAGGAGGATTGCCTGGAGTTTGAGGCCAGCCTGACTACACAGGTGAACTCAGGTCCCGGCTGTACTACACAGCAAGACTTTGCCTCATAAAGTTGGGGAGAAGGTTGGGGGTGGAGGCCCTGGGCTCAATCCCCAGTACCATGAAAAAAAATCCTTTTTAATTAATAAGCCTTGGCAGTAATCTAGAGGAAATAAAACTTACTGTTAAATTGAAATGGTGTGATGAGATAACGTGTGGCCTTAATGTCCTTATTGCTTACCTTATGTTTCATGAAATATTTCATTTGTATTAATGAAAGTGAGCAATGTTACAATTTTTACCCAGAAAAATGCGATGTCAGGAAACTTCTACTAATCTCTCACAATTAATATTTATCCTCTCTGTTCCCAGCCCCCAGATTTTCTAGCCAGTGAAATGAATTGAAGAGTATTTTCCAAGTGAAATATATGTGATAGAGCCTGAGGTTCCTGCTCCTTGGTTTGGAGTTTTCTGAAAAAAAGAAAATAGTAACTCTGCTAATAATTAAAGGCTTCATTCCGGGAACACTGTAAGAGGACTAAAGAGGGCCAGCTTTCCACGATGGCAGGGAGAGTCAATCAGCCAGGTCCTCAGGAAATGGTCGTGATTGGAGGAGAACCCTGGACAAGGAGCAGGTCAGCAATAACAAGGGGTGAGAGAAAGAAGAGAGAAGTTTTACAGGGCTGGGGAAAACACCAGGACACGAAAGACACAGTTGCCCACACATGATTCCGGGTCTTGAGGGCCAGGCAGGGCATTTGAAATGTGAAAATGGGTTTAATAAAAAATCATGGATCAACGAAGACTTTTAAGAAAAGAAGCACTTCCTGAAAGAACTGTACTCTGGAAGTGTAACATGGATGAGGGTGAAGTCAAAGAGTAGCGGTTCTCAAAGTGTGTTCCCTGGATCAGGGGCAACAGCAGTTGTACCTAGGGCTAGGCACAAAGTGCACATTCTCAGGCCCTGGCCCCAGAATTCCCGAGTCAGAAGCTGCCAGCAGTTTCCAGAAATCTACGTTTTACTATGTCTTCCAGGAATTGCTGTGGCATGCTCAGGTTTGAGAAGCTCTGATCTAAAGACAAGAAAATGAATTTCACTATCACTTTAGTCACCCAGATGACTGGTAATACAAAATTAACCAGGTGAAGTAGTCACAGAAGGTAAAAGACAGAACAGATGGAGGACAAAAGCAGCCGATTTTATACAAAGATCAGTGTTTAGAAAGAACAGCTCTTCAAACGCTGTCCTCAAGCCTTCCAGACAGCTGGCCACTTTCTAGCTTGTCGAAGCTAGCGAAGAACACCTGAATGGCTTCTGAGAGTGACTAGAAGAACAGGGCACAGGAAGACTCAAAGCAAGCCCAAGTGTTAAGGCTGAGACGCAGGAAATTTGAACATGGTGTTAGCAAAGTGCTGAGTAAGCAAAGCAGGAGAGGCAATTGGACAGACAGAATGGACACACACATTAGGCTTTTATTCATGCTGTGATGCAATAGAAAGAAAATCACTTACAGATGATTTCAAAGTGCATCCATTACAGTAAGGTAAAAATAAGATAAAATTTTAAAAAGGAAGGAAGGGAGAGAGGGAAGGAGAAATGGATGAAGGGCAGGGAAGGAAAGGGGAAGGAAGGAAGGAAGGAAGGAAGGAAGGAAGAAAGGAAGGAAAGGAAAGGAAATTATAAGGCCAGAAATAAACAATGATAGAAAAAAATAAAGCGAAGGCATAAATGAGCCAAAGAGAGTCACTATTTCAGCTTGTATCTTTCTTATAATAATAATTTCCCCCTTCCAAAAAATTCAGAGTCCATATGAGCAGAGCGGAGCAGTGACTTAGGAAAAGCCCACCTCTTCTTTACACTGAAACCGTGGATGCTACCACCCTAAACTCTCAAAAAAAGAAACTTATGATATGGCAAACAATGTCCTCAATGCTGCCTTCTTGAGATAGTTTGGTTGAAGAATGCCACATCAGACTGTTCTTGCCCTCAGAATAATGTGGCAAGTATTTCCCGCACAAAGTTGAATGAGGAGCTGAGAGTCAGAAAATTAGGAAGGAAATTATAAATGAATTTGAAATTTTCTCACATAGAAGAAATGTCCAGTGTGTACATGAGAACACAGTGAGAGAAATGGGATTGAAGAGGTCTTACTGCTATGAGGGCGTTTGCTTAGAGCATGGAAAACACTGTCTACACACGTACTATGGCCATGAAGATTCCATATTAGTAAGTTTCAAAAGTGAATGAGTATTTGACTGAAAACATAAAGCAGGCCCTGAGGCACACCCCAGAAATCCCAGCACTCTGGAAGCTGAGGCAAGAGAATCACAAGTTCAACCCTCATCTGAGCACTCAGCACCTTAGTGAGACTCCATCCCAAAAATCAGAAATAAAAAGTGGATTGGGTATGTTTCTCCACATGAAGCTTTCTGGGCTCAATCCTTAGTACCACAAACAACAACAACGAAAACCATGAAAATGTTTCACCCTTGGAAATCAAGCTAAATTCACCAAATCAAACTTTAAATGTATAAAACAGATGAATGATTTGCATTCTAAAAGACTCAATATTGGACACCAACATTGATTTTTACTGACTAATAAGTTATCCTTGGTGCAGCCAATTTAATAAATTTTGCTCATCACTAGATTTTCAGAACTCATCTGTCTCTTGCAATAGTTGGTACAAGCTTATTTTTTAAAGTTTAATCTCAAAAATATGTCTGAAAACAGCTTCTACAATAGCTATAAAATTAGACTGACAAATTGTACTGGACAGATTAGGTATTATCTTACATCATGAAACAACTCTCTGATAGCAATTTCAAAAAAAAAAAGTTTTCCAAAGGTCAATGTATAAGGGACTGTTTTGTTTGCAATTATCAGAGATTGACTTACTCTCGTCTTTAAAATTAAAAATACACACACACACAATTGGCACTCTGCTCCTGCCAGTCCTGTGTCCATTCACTCAGCTAACCACAGATCAAATATCTTTTTTAAAATGTCTTTACCAAACATGTCCAGACTTTTCTGTCATTATGTCCTAAACAATGCTGTACCAAATATTTACATAGCACTTACATTGTTCCAGGCATGATAAGTATTCGAGATAATCTGAAGTGTATAATATGAGAAACCCAAGGTATAAACGAGTAAAGGAGAAAAATCCAAGAGATGGTAGGAAACAGGGAGAAACTCTGTGCAGAAGGAGAGGGGACTGGGGGGGGGGGGGGAGGAGAATGAAGGACAGGCAATGCACAGGAAGTAAGATGATTAAGAGGCTGCATGGTGCAGATACACACCAAGTAGCCAAACTGAATGTAATTATTATGTATCACAAAAAGACCCTCATAAAAAGAATAATTTTGAAAAAATTTTACATTAATTAAACAATTATCTAAATTTTTAAAAAGCAGGCATATTCAATCTGCTGCCTGACAATTTTGGCCCTTATTTGTAGGGGGGAAGAGGAATTACTTGAGTCACATATAAAATATGTAATATAATTAATACATGTAACATAGCTGATGAATTTATATGAGTACTAACATTTTATTATAACATTTAAAAAATCAACAGTAAAAAAGTGGTGGGCCACAAGTTGAACACACCTGACTTAAAGTACACAGAAGGAAATATGTAGGTCAAATGAAAATACTTCCTCATTGCTGGGACAGAACACCTGACATCCACAAGCTATGGGAGGAAAGGTTTATTTTAGCTCACAGTTGCCTTCATGGACAGCTAGCAACAGTGGAAACACATGGCGTGGGCACACCCAGAGAAAGAGCCCCTCACAGCATGGCAGACAGAAAGCAAGGGAGAGAGAAATCCCAGAGGCACCCTACTCGGTCCTGATTCAGTGATCTGCCCCCCACCCCCGGGTCAAATACCAGAGTTCTGCCCTCTTCAATGTCTATATAGCACATCAATATTTTACAACATCCAAATATAAGAGGCTTTTGGGAGACACTCCAGATCTACACCATACCACTATAACATCTCATATGAGAAACTTAAGCACCTGCAGATTTGGCTACGCAAACCTCCTACAGATACCCATTACTGGACTGATATGTTAAATGGCTCACAGAAAACATTGAAGAATCGGACCACAAGAGCCAACAATAGGCTCCAATGCACAGACTGCTCAAGGCACTAGGGCCATCAGCATGAATCAGCCTCTACTGTTGTCCTTCCTCTTCCCGGAATCAGAATCCCCAGTCCTGACTCGGACCGCTTCATGTGGGCTCAGGAAGGGAGGGCCTAGATCAAGCGCTCCTCTTGGGCTGTGCTCAGCCTTTCATAAGAGAAAATCAAGGCTGTGCTCTGACAAAGATCACAAACAGAGAGAAGAGCAGCAATCCACGCCCATCACACACCAGAAGCAAGCAGTGCTGGTAGAAAGCAAAAACCAGCGTGGACTTGACCATAGATTTGATGACATGAATCCTATCAGCTTTCCAGGAACTGGAGCATTTTCACACTCACAACACTTAACTATCTTAAGATACCAGAAGTTTGTACTCGATTGCCATTTATTCATTCAGAAGTGCTTCCCATCAACCAGGGGGACTTGCTTTTTATTAACAAGACCGTAACAGGACCAGTCTGTCTTGTTCTTAACTTTCACAGAAATCAAAATGAAATTAGAACAACAGGATCATTGCTGACTTTATGCTTGAAATAAGCCAACATTATATTAAAATATCAATGCAACCTTAGACAATGTTAATGGAAAATTAAGCGCAGAAGTGCAGCCTCAGTGCCTTTTGCCCTGCTCAGACAGATCAATGTCGTCTTGAATTCTGAGTTTTATAACTTAGAAAGGATTCTGCAAACTGACAGCATGATCAGAGACCATGACAGGATAGCAAGGGAGCCATCAGAACAATGCTGAAAGAAAATGGGGACAGGTAACACAGAGAGAAGAGGACCTGGGAAGCCACTGGCCTTCACCTTGACGGACATCATGCTGTACCACAAGGAAATCCTGAACCTATTCACCAACGACCTAAACTCTAGGACCCCTCTCTATGAAGCTGTGCAATTACAAGCAAGTTGCTTACCTGGGTCTTAATCTTCACAGACATGAAAGGAGGTGCTGTACCATAAATAATAATAGGGAGTCTGTTCAATCAGATCTAGGTTCAAATCCCTCCTCCATTGTGTACTAGTTATGGTCTGAGCCTTAGTAAAATGAAGTCAAAGCTGAAATTTCTCTGAGTTTATTGGAAAGAGTAAATAAAATCAGTACGTAAGGCACCTGGTAGAGTGCCCGTCACGAGTTACCTTAGGAAGCAGCAGGGTTTCCAAATGGAAATACGTAGAGGGGGCAGGGATTAGGACTAGAGTGGGGATACTGCAGAACAGTTTCCCATACTGAGTGAGGAATCTATAAGGTCCCTTTCTAACCCTCATACCCATGACTTCCTTCTGAGTGCAGTACCCCATGCATTCTAGTTCATATACTAATGTACCACTGCCCTCTAGTGTAAGACCTAAAAAAATAAAAGCACTCATGCACACAAAGGACATTGCACACATAGCATGCAAAATTGTATTTACTGGCAAAAAGTTGTATCACCAACCATTCAGTAGAACTCTCTCATTCTTTCTCCTATTAAGATAAAAAAAAATAGGAATAGAAAAAAAATTGACTAGCCCAAAGTCATATGGCCACAGAGCTGCAGAGCTGGAGCTGGAATCTCAGATCCAGACTGCTGATTGGTGGGTCAAATTCCTCCTGCTACGTGGCATCCCCAACACACTAGCATGGGTCCAGGAAACCCGTAGATAGCGTCACTTGCCCGTGCCCAGAGTCCTTGTGTCCAGCCATGTAATGAACAGCCCAAGTTCCCTAACAATGAGCCCAGCACATCCTCAACTACAAGTTCAAACCCTTACAACCATTTAGCTGAAAAGACAATGATTAATGAGGCCTTGTTGACAGGAACAGGCCGTTACCAGCAAGCTAATGACCACTTAGGCCTCAGCAGGGATGCCAGCCTACAATTAGGTCTGCACTGATGTACAAACAGAAAGGGACTCTCGTTATAATTAAACCTGATCCTTTAGTCCAATGGTTCATTAGGGAAGAAAATAAAACAAACCATACATCCCACCCAAGAAGGCCTAGCACTGATGCCTTGGTCCAACGATGAAACGCTAGGGCATTGATCCCTGAGTTCCTGTCTACGCATCTGTCTATGAATGAGCACGTGTGTGTCTATTTTTCTTAAAGGGAGATTGTTTTTTCATCTTAGGGATTTTTAGCCTTAAATTTTCCTCATTTTGCTTATTGCTGCTTTTAGTTTTACCTCTGATTGTGTATCTGTGTTTTTAAACATATTAAAATGCTCTCACTCTTGGGAAAATCTCTTCACATATTATTGAAAAATCTAGTATGAAATAGAGGAACACATAGAAGCATGAACTTCTCATAAATGGGAGGCAATAGGAGCTACGGAAAGGCAATGTGACAGTAAAAATTAAGCCTGGATTGTGGGTTCTGGATCCAAATGGACCTGAGTTTGCACAACAGTTGTGCTACTTAATAGCTTTGAGACTACCAGTGGGTATCTGAAATTTTTAAGGAAGGTGATTGCGATTAAATAATAGGTTTTATCAAAGTACAAAGTGAACGTTTAATATTTTCTAAAATAATCATGGCAAAAAGCACATTGCCACTAATTCCCCTCAACACGCTCCCCCTCGCTTCAAACACATTTACCTCACTAACCTTGCCACATCCTGAAAGCCCTCTTTAGTGAGTGTGTCTTCCTTCAGTTGTGCTGTCATGGCTGCTTCAACATCATGAGTAGACTCAAAAATGTTTACATTTCATAGTCATTTTGACTTGGAGAAAGGGCCAGGAGTCACACAGTGGGTAGCAGATAGAGTGAATAAGGTAGATGAGGACGCGCCACCACACTTCTAGGAGTCTGCCTTCCCACTGGATGGCTCTCAGCTGCAGCTGTCATTGCATGTTCTGTCACCCTTGTAAATCCTCAGGAAAGAAAGCTTCCAGAGCTGTTTCAGAAAGTAGCGTGAACGATGAAGTAAGTGTGACTGAAACAAGGGGGAACATTTACAAAGGCGTTAGTGGCAATGTGGCTTTTAGAGTAAATCATCTTTGCAATTTGAACATTCACCATGTATTTGATTCTCAACTCATAAAAGGACTTCTGTAAAGATCCAAAAAAATAAGTGCCCCATAGGGTTGGGGAAGTAGCTCAGTGGTTAAAGCTCTTGCCTAGCAAGTGCAAGCATGACCTTGGATTTGATTCCTCAGCACCACATAAGCTGAGCATGGTGATGTCACCTGTAATCCTGGCATCAGGAGGCTGAGGCAAGAGCACTGCCTGGAGTTTGAGGCCAGCCTGGGCTGCACAGCAAGTTCAGGACCAGCCTGAACTATAGGGCAAGACCCTGCCTGAAAACAATAAATAAATCCGTGAAAATTGTGTCATTTTATTTTCACTCATTTTTATTAATATGCACACACACACACACACATGATACACAATGGTTACATTGAGCTTGCAAATTTTGTGCACGTATGTAGTGCATCAACTTCACAATCCCTTCCCCTTTTTTCACCCAACTGCGTCATAAAAAGTGATCCATTGATATAGGCCCTGTCTCCATCACACTTGACTTTATATTCAATTCTGTCTCCTAATCATGCCAAGAATGTGTCCAAATCCAGAAAGAGAGATGTCTTACTAAGAAAGAGCTGCCAATCAAAGTCTTGGACTGCTGAGGGCAGGAGATGGGGACTGGGATAAGGGGATAAAGAAGAGGTAGAGGAGAGATGAGGCCGACTCCTGTCCATTCACCTTTGACCTACACTTCCTCTTTCTCCTCAGTAAAGCTTTCCACTGGTCCTTGGCCATAGAGTCAGGCTCACCAGCACCCTCTGGAACCATGTACAATCTGTTATCTTTTCATTACATTCCCCTTTCCCAGTCTTTCAGTCTGTTCATCTTTGCTGGTGTCCTACCCACCCACCTAAAAGCATTCCTCAGGTTCTTGTACACTTAATATTCTACCCCACTAGTCCGTAAACCGCCATGATTTCCTTTCTGGGTAGTGGAAGAGGAAAACATTGGAAAGAATACATTATTTTCGAAGTTAGTTTCTATGCTCAAGGGCTTAATAATTTAGTCATGGAGAGACTTTACTTCACTAAGAACAACGGCGATCAATAAAGAGCAGTATATAATTAAGTCTTAAATTGCATTGTCAGACCCTGAGTTTTTACAGCTTGTGGGGAAGTTTCCTAAGTAGCGTGGTCAGGGATAATACTTGTTGGAATATGTTTTGTCCCTCTGAGCTCATGTGGGAATTTAATACTCAGTGGTATTTAGAGGTGGAAACTTAATCTGCCTATGGTGCTCAGGTGTGGGGCCTGAATGTGATTGGATTAGATGACACATTAGTGTAGAGCCACTGAATCCTTGTGGCCTTTCCTACGGTGATGTGACACAGTTGAGGGACCCTCTCTTTTGCTGTTTGGGACTCCCTACAACCAAAGCTCTGAGCTAAATAAACATCTTTTCTTTAAAAAGTAGCTCACTTGAGGTATTTCATTATAGTAATAAAAATCTGACTCACACAGATGACTTTCCCAGACTAGAATATGGCACAGAGTAATTACTCAATAAGTCTTGGTGATTTAATTTGAGATCTTAGCCAAGTCTTGAAATCATTACTATGAGACCATCAATTCTCCCAGTCAATTGATAATGACCTTTTTCAGTGGATTTGGGTGGATACCACTTACGATTTTATAACTTTAAAATAAAGATGCATCTTTTATTAAACAATATCTCAGCGTGTGTTATGTATTAACTGGCAGTGATTTTTCTCTTTCTTGTTGGCTTATAGAATAACAGCACAGCTCACAACTGAAAACTTCTTTTCTTCCATAAAACACAAATGTACTGCAGAACTAATATATGCTAGGCTCCTCTTCCAGATCATAGAAATACGCGAAGAAGTAATATAAAGTTTGTGTCTTGCAAAGTTTGCATTATGGAGAGAGAGACAGATGATACATTAACAAATACAAGACACAATGAAGCAAGGTACTATGACAGAGATTGTGTGAGAATCACACAAAAGCCCTGGCTCCAATTTACTGTGCAAGAAAATTAAACGTATTTGGAAGCAATTATTTTAAGTCATATCTCACATAAGTAGAAGTTACAAGACAGAAGAAATTTATACTTATTATGGGCCTTCTTCTCCACTACCCTATTGGTTCCTTGAAAACACTTTTCTAAAAAAAAAAAAAACGGTATCTAAAACTTTACAACAAAAATATGCAAAATATATAATTCATTGAACTTTTGATCTCAGGGGTCAGCCAACTTCCTCAGACTAGAGACAGGTACCTACAGATCCTGCTTTGCACGCTGTAGAATGTCTGACACAACTACACGCTATGCCACGGAATTTCATGATCATTAGTCATTCTATGACAACTCGAGTGAATTATGAAACACCTATCAGACTAGTAACACACTATCCCAGGAGAGTCTATGGATGACTACATGTAGGCCTGCATTCTGAGGGAAGAGAGTCTACCCTAGATGTGGGAGCATCAATCAATAGGTTTGTAGTTTGGAAAAAAAAAAGAAAAAGAAAAAAGAAGTGTTCCCATTTTGAAATAACTCACGTCTCCACCGTTGCCTTTGGATCCTGGTCTCTAATTTCTTTAGTTCTCCAATGCAAACACACCAGTGACACTACAGTGAGCTTGCAGGCCTTCAACCTTCGAGAGGTGCTATACTCTTAGTCCCTCTAGTTCTGCAGCCCACATCTTCTTCGGTTGGTTAGCTGCTGGATCATCCAACTCTCCAGTGCACAGCGAGCCACTGTAGGTTCTTTTGCCACTGATCCCACAGATGGTTGTTACGGACACGTCCACATCAGATCCTGCAGGTGGCAACTGTATACTTTTCCACTTCTGATCCTATAAGGCTACACAATAAACCCTCTTGAAAATTTTACATGTATTTCCTATTGCTCTGTTCTTCCTGAAAACCCTAACAACTATAGAGCATGAAAGCAGCATAGACCATACAGAGATAACAAACAGAGCTGCAATTCAATAAAACCTTATTTACAAAAACAAGTCCGAGGATAACTTGGCTCCAAACTATAATTTGTTAGCCTCTTAATTATAGAGCTTCTCTTAGAATTTCTAAGTATCTTAGAGCTCTTAGAAGTCTGGATTTCCTTGACTTTGAGATCTGAACCTGGATACTTTTCTGTTCACAACCATATACAAAATTCACATGACACCAAATTTTAGAAGGGCTTCACAAGCCAAATAAAAAGAACAATATACTGAATTTTAATACAACATGGTATTCCAGATAGGCTTGGAGAATCTGGCCCTAAAACAAACAGGCCTTTTTTTCAACCACAGGTTGGAGGTGAACAGGTGGACAGAAAGGTCTATGTACTTGGTCCTGGTTTGTTCCACTGAGGCTAGTTACATATCCGATTACAAGTGTGTGCTTGCACCTGTTCAAGCCTTCAAATATGCTGATCCCATATTAATTAAACAACTCTTTAAAAGCAGGTTAAAAATAAATTAGACCCTACCATCGCGTGCCTGTCCCAGCCTTCCCTTGGAGGCCCCTCATCTCTAAGAGATCATCTGCAGAATATTTGCAGCAGTGTGTCTTTGCAATTAGGAAGGGGCTCATTATGTCTTATCAATTAGCATGGCCACGACTTAGTGAAAACAGTTGTCAGTATGTAGTACCTATTAGTGACTAATTAATAAGGGTTGATTAGCTAAGCTCCCTCACAAGGTAGAACAGACAATTGCCACCTTCCACAAGGACCATTAAGTGTAATAATAGGATGTCAACTATGTGAACTGAAAGGGACTCATGACAGTAGCCCTTAAAGATGACCCTCAGCCTTCTGGATGGGTTAAGAAATGCATTCCATATTTATAGCTAACCAGGACATCTTCCTAACATAACACTTTCAGAGGAATTCAGTTTTCAAGGATGGCTGGCATTTTATCCACAGATTTATTGAAAAGGAGAGAAAACAAATAACTAGGCAGATGAATGTGGAGGCTTATCTCAAGGGACAGAGAAATTGACCCTGTCCATGTAGTATGCACAACATACAGCAGAACATAGGACATACATACTTACATTTTAAGGTAGACTTTTGATATATTTCAGAGTTATTTCTGTTAGTCATCATTGTTTCCATAATGCTAAGTGCAACAGCCATTTGGGATTCCAAGGCACTTGCCTCAGTCAGTCACAGAGAGCTTGGTTGATTGGGATTTGCATGTCATGTCATGATTAATAGGGACTAATTGCGATCTACATGTCTTGGATCACTAGCATCCTATTTCCCACCAAGGATCTAAACACTTCCAAGAAGCAGAACCAAATGAGTTTCAATATCCAATTCTCAAGCATCTGTCCCCTAGGACCACTCCCATGACTAAGTCTCTATTTGTGCAAACCCAGTCAGGAGACAGAACGAACCCACACCAGTAGTTTCAACTTATAATAACTATAAATCTGACTAAGAAGGAACAAAAGAAAAGCTTAGTGAATGCTTTAGAACTAAGAAAGTACAAGAATCAAACATGGAAGGTGGCTTTCTCTCCAAGGCTGAGCTTCAGATCTTGTAGGAAAGGATGTGTCTATGGCCTACTAAACAAAGCCAAAAGTTTCTAGCACACAAGGGGACCAGAGCTGGTCCACAGGCAGTAGACCAAGGAAATTCACATAAAACTATGGGTCAGGATGGGGAAATAGGCAGCTTCTCATTTGGGTGCCAGCACCCTAAGAGTGGAGAGCAGGAAGCCATCCCATGGCAGAGACATTCTCCAGTTAAGTAAGGCACAGAAAGATAAACACCATGTGAAGGCTAAAAAGAAAAGTAGAAGATCAGTTCCCAGAGCCTGGGGACGAGCAGGAAGAGAGAAGGGACAGAGAGAAGATGGCCAATGGGTAGAGGAGTGCAGGTGGATAGGCAGAATCACTTCTAACTTCCTGTAGCCCAGTAGTGTTACTGCAGCTGACAGCAAATTAATTTAAAAATATTTCAACACATTTCAAAATAACTAGCCTTAGCTGAGCCCAGGAGAGCAAGCCTATAATCCCAGTACTCCGGAAGCCTGAGGCAGGAGGACCACAAGTTCAAGCCCAGCTTGGCCATTTGGAGAAAACTGGCAGGTCTGGAGCTGAGAGTCAACATGTTGACAATTAGCACGTGAAGCGCTTTCTGGTACAAACAACTACCTAAGTTATTACTACCTTCCATTTTTTAAACTCTGTGATTCTGGGAAGTGACTGGCTTGCCACAGGTTTGTGTCTTCTCTCTCCCTCTCCCAGGCACAGCTCCAGGAAAGAAAAAGGGAAATGTGTTCTTGTAGCATCACTGCACCGGCAAGGTTGTGCTAGGCACAGAGGAGCATTTAATTCATGCGCAGAGTCTAGGTAGCAAAGTCAGCATGGAACAAGTCCAGGCAATACGTATACAGTTGCAGAGAACAACTGAGCTTCAAGTTCGCCCGTACTAAGAGCTAAAATCCTCTATCACTGGAGACTTTCCATCCCTCGGGCTTCAGTGAGGACTTCCTGTTCTCTATGAGTTGTAATTATTACCTTTTAATTCTTTCCTTTCTTTCCTCATCTTTACCAACCTAATAGCGTGCATATGATTTGTTTTTCTTTGCCTAACTTTTGAACGTTTTTAGATAATTTGTAATATCCAACACTGATAAAGGTGTGAAGAAACAGGTATAAATTTACATTTTTAGAGAGATATACACTGGAGAACATTTTGAAAACATATTGAAATGACAGCTCCTGACACTTTAAACCAGCATTTCTCTTCCTGGGAATTTAACCTTCAAAAGCATTTTTATACTAGACAAAATTTATTACTAAGACGGTATAAAGAACACAAATTTCCTCTATTAGTATGAAGGCATAAAGAGCATAAATATCCTTTACCACCAGGATGGATAAATTAATAAATCATGACTTATTCACACAGTGGAAAGCTAGCAACCCTTGAACACAATGATCTATAATTCAATGTATTCATATGAAAAGATGTTCAAAACATACAGCTACCTAAAAAATACTGCAAGAGTGTTATTTGATTATAATGGAAAAATGGAAAAAATTATAATAACAACAATCCAAAACATACATTCAAAGAGAAGAAAAGAAGCTACCAAAAAAATCTAAATAATTGAATATGATCATCTTTGGAGAATGGAAGTATGAAGAGTTTCCATTTTTATACTTTTATTAAATAAATTATTGCTTATAATTCTTTAAAGAGATCAGCACATATACTATATGTTCTATATGCTACTTACTAAGTAAAAAGTAAAATATAATAGTAGAAAATGTTTAATGCTGTATTCTATCTTTTAAAAAGTGACATAAATATACTTAAAGTAACAGATATTAAGGCAAATTTAGTTATTTCAGAGTTTAACTTTCATAACTTATTTACTCATACTTCACTGATTACTAACATTCTGCTAGATTTGGTTTATAATTTTATTTGTCTACCCATCCATATATTCATGCATTTCTATTCTTAAGAGACTTTATGTCAATTCCCCATATTGCATTATTAATTAGAAATTATTCTATTTTGCACACTACTATACTATTACTAATAATAATGTTGTGGAGAGATTTCACAGAGTTTATAGAAGAACTGGTACTGTTTTAAAAGTATATCAATCAGATGATTTAATTACCGATCTATTTTTTATTACATTTTCTCTTTAGATGTTACCTTTCCTCCAAGCTGTGCTGGTGCTGCTTATGTTTCTGTCTCTCAAAGAGGATAAACTCACATTCAACATCAAAGAAGTGAATTGCTTCATTCAACAAGCTTAAGACTTTATCAATTTGCTACATTTAATGGACTTAAATCCGTATCATATAAGTATGCTACAGTTAAAGCAATAGATAAATAGCTATGCTTAGTTATTTCAGATTTTTTTGACTTTCATACATTGATTACTCATATTCCACTAATAATTAACATTTTTCCCTATTTGGTTTTTCCTTTTTACCTATCAATTCATCCCTAATTTCGTTCATAGCCTTACTATTTTCCCAGCTCATTCTCTTCTAGCTGTTGTCGCTTTTTCTCTGGGGTCATTGGTGTCACTGACCTCTTTTTCACTTTCTAAGTTTCCTTTAAGTATTCTCTGCAATACTGGCTCAATGGCTGCAAATTCCTTTAAGCTTTCTATATCATGGAAAGTTTTAATTTCTCCCTCTAATTTAAAAGATAATTTTGCTGGATATAGCACTCTTGATTGGGATTTATATTCTCTTAGTGTTTGGATGACATTGCTCCATGATCTCCTGGCCTTTAGAGTCTGGGTTGAGAAGTCTCCAGTTATCCTGATGGTCTTATCTTTGTAGGTCACCTTCTGTTTTTCTCTTACCACTTTTAGTATTTAATTATGATGTGTCATGATGAGGATTTCTTCTGATCAAAGTTGTTTGGTGTTCTATATGCCTGCAATAGTTCCATGTTTATTTCTTTTCTTAGATTTGGGAAATTTTCTTCCATATTTTCACTACACATGTCATTTAAGCCTTTTCTTTTGTCCTCAGTCTTCTCCTGGACTCCTATCATTCTGAGGTTGTTTCTCTTTGAATCATCTATCAGCCATTGTAGCAATGTGATATAGTTTTAACTTTGTTTTATTGTAGCAATTCACTTATAGGTCACTGATGAAAATTTATCCTTAGAAAACTGATTGATGTAAAGATAACCCTGTGAATGTACAAATATGTACCTTTCAGTATTCAGCTAAGGCATTTGAAATTTAACTTTTTTTTCTTCTTTCCCAAATTTACCAGTCTTTTGAACTACATGCTTGTAGTTATTTTTTATTGTGAACTGGTGGGTGAGGCCAGGTTTAAGAATAACAACAAAGATACAGCAAAATATAGAAAAAATAACTCTTGGTAAATAGCCCAATAAAGGGATTGGCTGGATTCAGAGAAGAGGCATCAAGATTTAACTACTGTGAACCCATTCGAGGAATAGGAAGCTGAGTTAGAGTGGTGACTTCAGTGAAATGACTTAGGTGCAGAAGATTAATGTGTTAAGTACTGTCTAGTTTCTCTGACTTGGAAAACCCAGAACACAGACATTCTATAGAACCACATGAAGTGATAGCCGGAGTTGGGGGAAGGGATAGGGAGGGAGTGCGAGAGTCAAAAATGGGAAAGGATTGTAAAGTTGATATGATACATATGTGCACGAAATACTCAAGGTCATTGTAAATACTATGTATTACATATATAACAATAATAATAATAGTGGAAAAAAGTGACAATCTCAAAGTTTCACTAGTTCCCATTTGGTTGCCTCTTTTGAGTGACCATTATGAAACTCACTAGAAATTCTAAATTTTTATTTTCAGTTTAGCTTTCCAACAGAAGCACCACCAAATAACTAAGGTTCATGCACCTGTACACAACCTAAAGAAGGGTAAAAATCTGAGAAATTATGAAAGGTAACTAATTTAGCATTCCAAAATATTCGTCATTCATCTGCACACGAGTAACTTGAAAAATACAAAAAAAAAAAAAAGCCCTTAGATTGTTGTTGTGGTTTGCATCTAGAATATTCCCCCAAAACCTCATGTACCTGTGGGTGCTGTGTAGGGTTGGGAGGTGGGGCCTGGCTGGAAGGGGAGGATGCCCAGGGCTTGACCTGGAGGGGCAGTGCTAGCTCCGCCCTTCCCCCCGGACTTGTCTCTGTTTCACCATTTTTTGAAGATCTCTGACTCCTGAGCACTGGCTCTGACTCTGGCTCCAGCTCCAGCCCATCCATGTGATTCTACTATTTTGAGCTACCTACCTGTGAATGGACTGTAACCTTCTGAACTATGAGTTAAAATAAATCTTTCCTCCCTTAAGTCCTGGATGGAGAGTATTCTGCTCCAGCAACAAAAACATAACTAAGACAATTATTCTAACCTAATATTCATTCAGAAATAATTTTCATAAACTTCTCCTGGCCAGAGACAAGAATGGCTTATAGCATATAGCTGACGTGTGCTAGGAATGTGAGCAAAGTGATTCGACTGTAAAACTACTTAAGGATCTAAACCAACCAAAGTCATATAGTTTGGGAATTCAAAAGTGATAATGGAACCTTCCAAAATAATAGCAACTTAGCCTTAAAGGCAGCTTTTGAAAAAGTCACTATAGTAGCAGGAAATAGGAAGAGAAAATTGGGTAGAAGAAAGGGATCTAAAAGCCAGTGGCATCTTCAGATAAAAATTGCACTCACAAATATGCTTTCTCCCAAGTGTAGAGAAAAACACAAATGCTTCAAGATTCCAAAATATCGTGTAAAAAGTGGGAGATATTAACTAAAATACTTAAGCATCCCCAGTAAATTACAGCAAGATTTCTTGGTTCTGTTGCTGAAACAAATCTATGCTTGAAACATCTGCAGGCGTTCCGATGGCTAAGATGGTTTTTTTTTTTTTTTTTTTACTTTTCCTTCTAAATCCTGAGAGAAAGAGAACCGAAAAAGTCAATGGCAGATAGCAGGGGAAAAAAAAAAGGTGGCAACTTGTAGAACCAATTCCAGAAGGTTCTTTGCCCTCTTTCTATTTACAATGCCCTTGGTAAGAGAAGAATGAATGAGCCAGACAGTCCACTGAGGATGGTACCTTGAATGGGCAGTGGAGCCCTGACGAAGGGAAGATAAAGAAGCAGGCTCATCACCAAGTCGCCAGGTGTTTCCCAAGGCTCTACAAAGGGAAATGGTTTGCTGAGAAGTTTCAATACACAAAATACAATCATGCAAGTGCTCAGCACATGATGGGAGTTTTCCTGAGATGTTTTTTATGACCAAAGTAAATGCTCTGTAACATCTCTCTAAAATTTCACAGGCTAAAAGTGTAACAGAATGGCCTCTGACAATGGTTCCAAGTTTGTGTAGTAAGAGCACCTCTTATACATCAAAATACATTTTTACAGAGCTCCTACATGCAGAAATGGTCTGCTCTGAGCATCTACTTACCAAAAAATATTTGACACACTTTGAGAAAATATGTGCCAAATGGATAAAGGATAATCAATATTATTGAATGAATGAAAAATAATAGCATGTATATACAGCAATTTGCTCTACAGATTGTGTTTGTAGGGGTTGGCTCCCAATCTATAGATTAGGCTGTTCTCCAGGAAATAGAAATTGAGGGTTTCCTAAGCCAGTTTGTCTATGTGTTAGAGAAAAATTGAAGCTATTAATCAAAAAGTAGTAGCCTTGCCAGGAGTTTATGTTCTGGATCTGGAGTGTCCTCCCAAAGCCTCACAGCATTGGAAGGTATTTCCGTCACAGGCATTAATCCACTGATTTCCCGTGTTGCAAAGATATAGAGCCTCGTTGGAAGGGGCAGACCACTGGGACATGACCGAGAAGGGCAGTTCACTGAATATGACCTGGAAGGATAAGAACTCCCTTCACTTTCTGCTTGATGTCTTGCCACGCCACAAATAGCTTTTCTCTGGCTAGACCTTCACCAAGCTCTTCTACCATTGCAGGCCACCCATGAATCAACTGAAACTGTGAGCTAAAATAAACCTTCCCTGCCTTAAGTTGTGTGTAGAGGGTACTGCTTCCCAAAAACAAACAAACAAAAAAAAAATTAACTAAGACACCAGGACTTCTCAACCTCCAAATGGAAAATGGCAAGTTTCCCATGTGGCTTGTGTCTGCCAAGAGGCCTTGGCTTCCACAAACTGCCACAGCTATTCAGTGCCTAGCTGACTGTTATGCACGTGCCTCTGCACATGGTCAAGGCTCTCCAGCTACTGTTCCAAGGGTAACCTTGAAGTCACTCATGCTTAATTTTTATCAAAACCTAGCGATGAGATTTATTTGTAGAAGATAGTCAGGCAGCCTCTCCTTACCTCTAATACAAGACATACGCTCAGATCAATCCACTTTTTCATAGTCTGGACAGCATTGTTCAATTCCCTTCTATACTGCTTTCTTTTGGGAGAGGGTTGGGGAGAACTAGAGGTTGAACCAAGGACCTTAACACTGAACTATGTCTTAGTCACTAAGTTTCCCAAGCTGAATGAGACTTGTGATCTCCTGCCTCAGCCTCCCAGAATGTGTGGATTATAAGTGTGTATCGAAAGTGTCCACCAGAAGCCTCATGCATCTAGATGTAATGGGTAACTATAGAACCATGTGCTGTTGGGAGGTAGGGTCTGGATAGAAGAGGCAGATGTTTGGGACTGACCTGGAGGGATTGTGTCAACTTATTGAGATGGGGGATGGTTCAGGGCAGAGATTTCGGGTGTGTATTGTTGACTTAGGGGGCCAGGAAGTGAGGGAGGGACACCCCCCTGGGTGTGGGGGACTAAACTGACAGATTGAACTAAGTAAAGGAAGAAGAAACGTTGTGAGAGCACTTTTCTGGGAACCCTCTAGGCTTGTCTGAGTCTCCAGAGATGATACTCCTCACTCCCTTTGCTTTCAGTCCACAATGAGGAGAGCAGCTCTCTAGCCTCTGCTACGTGCTTCCATCACTGCCAGCTGCCATGAATGAACTGCGTGAACTCGTGTAAAGCCGTGAGCTAAATAAATCTTCCCTCTCTTAAGTTGACGATGTTGGGTATTTTGGCCCAGCGACAAATAAGTAACTAAGATCCCTAGTTAAAAAAAAAATGTATTTGTAGAAGATAGGCAGTCTTTCCTTTCCACCAGATAGAAGATATATACTCAGACCAATTCATTTTTTCTTTCAAAGTGCTACTCACTATGTCTGGACAGCACTGTTCAATTCCCTTATACACTGCTTTTTCTTTTGAGGGGCAGGGGAGAGAGGGGCTGGGGATTGAACCAAAGGCCTTAAAACTGCACTACATCTTTAGTCACTATGTTTCTCAGGTTGGGCTAGAAACTGTAATTCTGCCTCAGCCTCCCAGCGTGTGGGAATTATGCATTTGCACTAGCATGCCAGGCTCACCATGCTGCATCTTAAAGTGACACCACTGACCCAGGTTATGGAATGTAGTAAGTGACATGGTGTCTTTAAGGATGCAGCCAGCCACTTTCACTAAAGTACACAATGTTCTGTCTATAAGAGCCAACAAAGCAGTTAATCTCTCCACAGGAAAATTTTTTTTATTTCAAATAATCAATTTGTTTTGGGGTTTTATTTGTTGGTTGATTAGTTGGTTGATTGGTTGGTTTGGTTTGGTCTCTGTTATTTGCTTTGCAGATACACTGACAAAATGCCTGCAAAGGGAAAATATTTTTGTATGCAAAAACCCCTGAGCCAACCCTGTACATCTGAGGTGCCTTCCATAATTGTAAACTATTGACGAAACCCAATATGTGTACTCAACTACCTCTTCTCTTCCTTTATTTTTTCTGTTTTTTACTTAGCTCCCATTTGTAATGATATCAGGCGCTAGCAGGGACAGGGCCATCACTGAGATCCTTAACCTAGGACAAATCTCTACATGAAGGCACCACATTCAGAGGCACCATAGATGTTACAGCCACAGCTTCCTGAGCAGGACCAGTTCAGTGTAAGCAGCATGATCATTACCATGCCAGCACTCAGTGTTCCTCCTATTTCCTGGTCTACATCCTAGGAAAACGGTAAAGGAGCCGGGGATCGCCTTTTATCAGAACTCTGTGAGTGTTTAAGACAATAGCATGCTATTTAAGATAGAGAAGGTGTGGTCACCCACTTCAAAGCCCAGAGGAGAACCAAAGCTACCAGACAGAGGCCAGTGGACAGGACTCAACAGAAATGTGAGCGCCAAGGAGAGGCAGGCAAGGGGGGATTGACACTTCCTTTTTTTAAAAGCTTCCCAGAGAATCAGGTCTAGACTGCTGGGAGACAGGGTAGAGGTGGAGTCGAGCATGAGGAAGCAGGAGAACTTGCGTGGAGTGCAAAGCTCAAAAAATGAATAGGGAGCTTGAGGAATGGCATAGCAGTTAAAATGTCTGCCTTGCATGTGCAAGGCCCTGGGTTCAGTTCCCCAGCACCACGTAAGTTGGGTCTGATGGTGCATGCTTGTGATCCCAGCACTCGGGAGGCTGGGACAGGAGGATTGCTACGAGTTCAAGGCTAGCCTGGGTTCTACAGTGAGTTCAGGACGAGCCCAAGCTACAGAGCAAGATGCTATCCAAAAAAAAAAAAGAAAGAAAAAGAAAAAGAAAAGAGTAGGATTGAATCTTAGGGCATCCAAATTTTAATTGTTTCAGTAGCCAAACCGTCAAAGATTTATGGAACTAGACTGAGAAACATAGCACAAGAGACCACCAGCCAGCAGTAAAAGAGCTTTGTGCAGTGCATTTGAGAGCATGGGAACATTTCACACTTAATTCCAACCCTGATAAATAGAGATTTGTCTCTCATCTAGTTATTTATTTCTCTTTTTTCCAAGGGGTAGTAGTAGAATGGGTCTTTATTTAGAAAGGACAGAGAGGTAAAAGCTTGCCTATCTAAGAGTGGGTTGTGCCATAATATTTATTGCTTTCATAGTGTGGAATCCTCCATTTTGTGAGGCACCTGTTAATAACCAGGAATATAAATTACTAATGTTCCTCTGTACTAACTTGAGGGAGGGAACATGACACACAGTGAAAAATCATGATCTGAAAAATCCATAGCAATTCCCAAATTCCCAGCCTCTCAGGGGTATTTTCCATTTTTTAACACAACAATTCCAAACTTGGCTTGGAGGGTGGTGTGCTTCAGGACCCAAGACTGGTCAAATCAAATTCCAGGAAGTACAGTGCTCCAATATTATTAATATCCTCTGTTCTGGCAATTTCCTACCTAGGACTGAATTGTGAGAGATCATCAGGTAAGTGCCAAGAGACTGTCAACACCACATCCTCCTGAAGCACCTGCCTGGGAATTCCTTTATCTCTTGTTTTCTTCCTCATCCTCCCTCACACAGCCCCGGTTTGTTTCTACCTCTCTGCCCTCCACAGGGTCTCCTGACTCCATTCAGAGAAGCCAGCAGATCTTTGAAGTCCTATTAACATCTGTGAGGAGCTGTTCACTCCATCAGAAGGTTCACTGTTGAACATCTTCAAGAAAAAGAGAGGTTTTTCTTCTAATAGTAATAATAATATAAAGCTGCTAATCTTTTATCTTTCAATTTGTCAAGCAAAGATCTAGAATATTGTATTCAATCCTTATGATCATACAATTTACATTTTTCAGGCAGAACAATTCAATCAGAAATTTGAAACAAAGATCCAGCCTAACCCCAGCGTTTTATTTTTTCCCCGCAGTACCGGGGATTAAACCCACGACCTTCACTTACTGCTTGCAACCTGTCTCAACCTCTCAGAATGCTGGAACTACAGCTGTGCTCCCCCCACACCTGGCGGATTCCATCTCTTGATCTTGACAATATCCTTCTCTACTCTTAGTAAGTTTTCTGGGGATAACTATGATATTTTTATGCTCTCAAAGCTGTCACTGTCTCCAGTTTACTAAAAGGCCTTTCTCCACCAAGGTTGGGGAGCAAACAGTAAAAGGGGAAAAAAAAATTCCTCCTATCCTAACAGTATGACTCAAGAATGTTAATCATGGAATCATTTAAGATAGAGAAAAGCACAATCCTAAGGCTTGATTAAATATATTATGATATACACTACATGTCATACAAAACATCATTAAAATGATGGTTTTGTAACCAAACAAGTTTCCCATAGGAAATCCCCACTGAGCTATTGTTTGGAGCAAACATCATAATCCCTGCAAAGTGGTATAAATACATGCTGAGGATCCTTATGTAAAATGTTTGAGAGCAGAAGTGGCTCAGATCTTGAATTAGTTTTTAATATTTCACATACATAGAGCAATATCTTGGGTATTCTGTCTGAGTGTACGAGACAAAATATTTTATCGGATCTGTACTTTCACCTGAAACTATCATATGAGGTTAGGTGTGGAGTTTTCCATCTGTGGTTCATGTTGGCACCCCCAAAAGTTTCAGGTTTTGGAGCCTTTCAGATCTGGGATTTTTCAGAGTAAGGGCACTCCACTTGCTTATGTCTCATATGTGTATCTAAAATGATGGAGGTATATAATTTCAAATATTTTAGGCAACTATCTCTCTGATGATCAATAGACATGGGGTGATTTTTATTTTCTCTTTTGTGCTTTTCTGAATTATAAAATAATGTTTTACAACATAAAATACATCATACTCAGAGGGAAACTTTCATTTGAAAAAAATATCTTGACACGACATCATGAGTCAGCCTGAACTCCAGTAAGCTACTAAAACATGTTTGATGACTCTCATAGTAATTAAATGAACTTGCACGACCAGATAATAAAAACATATTACATCATTGCCATGACCTAAAACTGTATACACAAAAAGATTAATGGTGGAAACAAAGAGGCTAGAAATGCAGCCTAAAATTGTACCTAGTCAAAAAGAACTTAGTAAGTGCTACAGGTGGCTTCAAAGGAAGGATTATTTAATAAATGCTACTAAAATAGGAGGTAAATTATTTTAGGAGAAAGATAAATCACATCCTAATAGAATAGATAAA
Organism: Ctenodactylus gundi; assembly: GCA_004027205.1. Classification (NCBI taxonomy): domain Eukaryota; kingdom Metazoa; phylum Chordata; class Mammalia; order Rodentia; family Ctenodactylidae; genus Ctenodactylus; species Ctenodactylus gundi. The sequence continues at coordinate 1,108,260 of PVKB01000036.1, forward strand.
CTGTTGAATTTTTAAAACTATACTCGAGAGCAAAAGAAATAGTAAATACAAATGAATTTCTAATATAAAATTTAGATTACCTTTCTAATCTAAATGCTAAAGGAACAAAATGAATCAAGAGACAGAAAGTAGTTTTCCTACCTTTCTATATAATCCTTCCTTCTATCAAAAGCTGCCATGAATAAAACTTAAAGGTAGAAGATAAGTGAAGATGAAAATCTTCAAGTCACACAGCAAAGAGTTAAGATGCTCAGTATTGAAGATCACCATGCTGGTGTCTTTAATTACTGGAAACACAGGAGCAAGCTTTCTGCTCCATTAGGGCAGGGGCTGTGTCTCTCTTTGCTGCTAATGTTGCACATTCCACAATGCTTTCCGCACTAGTGGGCAATCAATGAATATTGATCGAATAAAAGAAGAACAATTCGCAAAGGAGAAACTAGAGGTGGCTATTTAAATGTTGGTATTTTAGAAGTGCAAAATCACTGGTAATCAAAGACCTGCAAAAGGAAATGGAAATGACATTACATTCTATTAATTTGGGAAATACATGTTATAAACTTGTATTTAATGCCATCATATGTGTGATGAAGTAAACACTTTTACTGACAGCTAGTAGAGTCTAAACTGATTCAAATTGCTTTTGGGGCTGGGCATCATCTTCCAGAAATTCACTAAAATGACAAACGTAAGAGAGAAAGAGGAGACGCTCTCAGTGGAAGCCTTTTATGAAGCATGGAGTTGCTCCTTTGGCCACATCCGTGCAAATCTATAAGAAAGGTGACATTGAAGTCCTCAAGGGAACGGGTGCTGCTTAAGAAAGGAAAGTCGCACAAACATCACCACAGCAAGACTAAGCGTCTACAGTCGCCCAGCAGGCTACTGGCTTGACAGTAAGCCAACAAGTTAAGAGCAAGATTCTCGCCAAGAGAATTATTGGTAGAATTGAGCATGTTAAGCACGCTAAGAGCTAACATAGCTTCTTGAAACACATGGTAGAAATTGATCAGGAAAAGAAAGACTTCAAACAGAGGCACCTAGATCCAACCAAAGGGTCACCCTTCTATGTCACCCAAAGAGGTGCACTGAGTACCCACAGAAAGGAACCTGTGCTGCTGGGACCCATGCCCTATGGATTTGTGGCAATGCTAAGTGCTAAATAAATAAACAAATTAAGGATTCTAGCTTGTAAATAAGTAAGTTCAAATTTCCCAGACAACGTTTTGACAGCACATGCAAAAATCCCCAAACTGTTTTGACCCTCCATCAATATTTGCATTTCTGGAAATCTATTCTGAGAAAATAATCCAAGTAAACATGTACAAAAATGTCAACCTCTGCAATCAATGTAATGTCAATTGGAATCAACCTAATTGTTCAATACAGAAAATCTGTTAAATAACTATGCACATATAAAATTTTTAAAAGAATAATGTGATCTTGAGTGTTTAAGTATATGAAAATTTGTGCATTATATAACAAATATAAAAGGACATACAAATATATATGTTCTCATATTCTTTAAAATATATGGATACCCATATGTTAAAAAATAATATATCTGTATGTTTACTTGGATAATAAGATATATTTTTAGTTAGGCTCTAAAAGAACTCACACTACTCATAGTGGTTTGGATCTGTAATGTTCCCCCCAACAGCCTGATGTGTTTGGATGCTGTGGATCTCATATGCTATTAGGGCCTGGTCAGAAGGGTGCATGACGAGTGTGCGGTAGAGGCCAGGAGCGTGATGGATTACATTACAGGCCTGTGGCGTGGAACTCTATAAACTCCAACCCCAGCTTCTCCAGAAGGCTCCTGATTCTTCCTTTTGTGATGCTGTCTGTGTACAGTGCTTCTCTGCTAGCCCCTTCCTGCCATTGCCAGCCACTGTGAATGGACTGAGACCTTGTAAACCTGTGAGCTAAAATAAATTTTTGTAGCTCATGTCAGTACATCTAAGTTGTAGATGCTGAATATTTTGCCCCAGCAATGAGTAAGAAACTGAGGCACAACTTGTATGGGGAGACAGGTTTAGGACTCTCAGCTCAATGTCAAAAAAACACCCCAAATCGCCAAAGACGTTTGGCAAGGCAGAAACTTCATTTTTGCACAAAAGGCTGTGCAGCCTCAAAAAGCCAGAGAGCAAACACTCTAGTCTGGGTGTGACCGGACATTTTATCTCTCATACAGGGGGCAACCGGAGGAGGAGCTACATGGCCACCCATTGGCTGGGGTTGGGCATCATAATCTTTTCTGATTGGCTAACATGCATGTAATGCTACATAGGAGACCTTGGAAATGAGTAGCAATAATAAGATGGAGACAGTCACAAAACAGAGTCCTCGCGTTACAAAGGAGAGTCTGCCAAAGCACATGTTTAACAGCGAAGACTTGATTTTCTCACACTTGCATAGCAAATTATTTTTAAGATGCTTCTTCTGAAAGGTTCGCAAACTCTTCTCCACAGTTTGCAAAGTAATCATTTAAATATATTCCACTGATCATTACATGAGCAAGAGGAGGACAAGTGCTCTAAGTCGAAATCCTCACTCTACTTTCTCTCGCACCTGACAATCTGATCAAGGCTGGAGCCTCGTAGCTAGGGACCTTCAGGGATTACTCCATCCTATACGGCCAGACCCACCCTTACTAACTCAAACACTGATATCTCAAAATGCCCTGGCTTAGGTTGGAATATTTTGCCATTGAGATGAATCATTTTTAACCAATTCTTCACCTAATTTTTTTCAGAAGAAATGTGAAGTGAAAATAAATTTGGATTTTGAAGAAATATCATTGAAATAGCGTTTTGCTTTATAATGTTTTCAGAGATTTAAAGGGAAAAAACAGTTTGACAAATTCTACCTTCAGGATAAAAAATACTAAATGTATTGTCCAATCCTGTTTTCCTAAATGTTCGTGTCTTCCATTAGCTTCAATGCATAAAACAGTTTTACTTGTGAAATTATAGCATGGCTCTGTGGACATTTACTACTGCATAGGAATTCATGCCTTCAAGTTATTTTTCAGAATTGAGTTTCATCACATACATTTGAGGCCTGAGGAAATTCAGATATTTTGTATCCCTGTAAGGTACCTGGAGGTATTGTTCACCCTTCAAAAACGTTTGGAGAGCAGGACCTACTAGTGACTGTGTATAATCCCAACTACTCAGGAGGCTGAAGGAGGGAGATTAAAAATCCAAGGCCAACTAGGGCAACTTAATAATATTCTATCTCAAAATAAAATAAAAAGGGTTGATATGCAACTCAGTGGTATAGTTCCTACCTACCTCTCATGCACAAGGTCTTGGATTCAAGCCCCAAGAGACACACACACAGAAAGAGAGAATGGGAGGGAGAGAGGGAGGGAGAAAGAGAGAGACAGAGGGAGAGAGAGACAGAGAGAGAAGATTCTATCTCAAACTTCATTCTTCCTAGCCTTATCTTTCTCCATCTCTGTTCTCTATAATTGCATTACTCCTGGATGGTAATGCCCTGAGAATTATTAGAGAGTGGATCCTTACCTCCTAAGGAGTTTCCCTCTCAGATCTGAGCATGCTCCTAAGGCTGGATGCCAGCTGAAGAGATGTTGGAGGCTGAAGAGAGGTGAGCCCCGAAAAGACAACCATACTTTATAAACATCTGAAATACCATCACCGAGAACTCTCCCATGAATCTTTCCTCCAGGTCAGAGTTATAATCCTCTTTTACAACAAAGAATATGCATGTCCAGTGTTGGATCTGAGAACCACGCAATTTGCTGAGATGAGGGTGACTTTCACTAATTTAATTGTGGTCATGATTTTACAGAGATTAGATATAGATATCAAATTCATCAAATGGTATACATTAAGTATATGTAGTTTAATTTTCATCAACTATACCCCAAAGAAGCTGCAAAAAATCTTGACAATCAAAAGAAACCTATGAAGAAAATGAATAAGCAAATGTTCTTGCCTTCACGTAGACTATGGTTAATGTTTTAATTTTTTTTTTCAGTTTGACTGGTGTAGGCCTATTGGGCCCCAACAAACTCATGAAGATGCTATGGCCTGAAATGGACCACAGTGATTCCAAGTCTGTCATTAACTTGGTGCTACTTAGTTTTTATTTTGTTCCCTTTTCTTCTAATTTTCCTAAATAGCCATCTAATTCTTTCAAAATTAAAGCATTATTTTGAAAATAAATGTGTGATGAAAAAAATTTCTTTCCAGCTTATCTTTTTTTTTTTTATTTTATGTTACTTTTGAGACAAGTTCCTATTAAATTGCTATGTTGCCCAGGCTGGGCTTGAACTTTCAGTCCTCTTGCCTCAGCCTCCCAGACTGCTGGGATTATAAGCTGTGCCATCTGGCCTGGCAAAAAGTCTAATTCAAAACAAAAAGTGTACTGGTGGGTTGGTGAAGCCATGTTAAAGAATCTCAATAAAGATACAGCAAGATACAGAAAAAAGCTTTCAGCAAATCGCCCCAGTAAAGGGTTCTAATGGACCCAGAGAAGAGGCAGCCCATTGTAGAGGTGGGAAGCTGAGCTAAAGAGTGGGGATTTGAGTGGTGAAGTGAGTCAGATGCAGAAGACTAAATATGTTAAATATCGCATGGTTTCTCTGATTAGGGAAACCCAAAACACAGGTGTTCTAATAAAACCAAGTGGGTGTGATAGTGGGAGTTAGGGGAAATGGATAGGGTGTGGAAGGCTCAAAAAGTGGGGAGGGGAAGGGATTGTAATGCTGATGTGATATATAAGTGCACAAAATACTCAAGTTCATTGTAAAAATTATTATCATGCATATATATATATATATATATATATACGGTGTGGGAAAAGTGTAAATACATTAAACATCATGTCATACTTGAAAATAGTTGAATATGGAAAGAACTCCTTGCCTAAACATTGGTGTGGCTACAGAAAAACATTTCAGGGGGGAAAAGTACGCTAATCTACAGAAAAGTGAATAAAGGAGTTAGTTAATAATTTCCTTTAATAGTGATCTCAATTTCAGCTTAGATTTTTATCTACCACAAATCAAACCTTGAACCAGAGAGAACCAAAGAAGCCATTTGCAGTTTTTCACCTCAAAACCAGGGTGCAGCAGAGGTTAATCAATCTGTAGAGTCTTTTGTTATTTGTGCTCAATTTTAAGGTCACTGAGGGACAGCAGGAAAGGCTGACATTGGCCACAGCCACGGGCAGACTGGAAGAGCAAGTTGTCGTGCATGGCTGCCCCATGCTCCGGAATGCATGAAAAAACCAGTCTTGACTTTTTAGAATAATATCACCCTTTACAGACAGTGTATTTTTGCTACAGACCTAAGGCCTTTGAATCAATTCATCTCCAAAGTGAGCTCCGCTACCAAGAGATGTCACAGACCCACCAAGGGAGGACAAACACCTCACACAAAAGGAAACGTGACTTCCTGGTTCTGCATTTTCTTACACAAAGAACTGCAGATCTTGTACTATGAAAGGTGGCTGTAAGCTACTCACACAGACTTCTGCCCCTCGGATAGGAGAATTCTCCCATTCTTACCTGTGCATTCCCACATACCATTACCGCCTGGGTGTACCTGGGAGCGCTGGGGCAATACCTCTCACCTCAAGGTACCTAAAAGTCCAATTGGAATTTGGAAAAGGCTTATATTTTTTTCCTCAAATACCAATGTTAAAAGTTAGCCTCACGCACCAGGCACTGGCCAAGAAGCTGATCCCAACAGCAGACCTGCTTAAGCAAGACTTGTTTCACCTGTTTGCCTCCAGGCCAAAGCCAAGGCTAACTCCCTCTTACAGACTGTAAGATGAGAGTGAAAAAAGCTAGTCGAGCTGCATTCACATTTTGAAAGTGTCATAACCACCAATTGACTTGGTGGATCAACTTAACCCTCATCTATTAACTATTTATCTTCCCTGGAGAGGACACATTAGAGGCAGTCAAGTAAGAAGTGTTTACTCCAGAGCTGCCTAGAATTGAAGTGACCTTATGAATGGTCTGATTTGAGTATCCAGACACATGAACCATAAAGACCACAGTCAATTCTTGAGCCCACAAGACTGTTTTCAGCAAGTGCTAATAGAAAACATGAAGCTGAGGAGTTGCCCAAGGAGGGGAGATTCCAAGTCTTCTCCGGTTTTGGTGAGAAGTGGGCTAGGGCTGGTGGCAATAGAATTCTGCCTGTGCACAGAGAGATCTGGCCTGTCTGTGTCAAGGGCTGTCATTGTGAAGCTCTAATAACTGATTCATGTCACTACAAAAAAATATTAGTTAGCTACATTAGCCAGCTCCATCATCCAGTCTTAGTGCACTACTTTCCTATTTTACTGGGGCCATCTTGCTTTATTGACAAAAGACATTACAATAATAGATGGGTAGTGATGTGATAATTGACATGAGCAATCCATGTGCTTCTATGATGTCTAAGAAAAAATAGACACATAAATTTAGCCCTTCTTTTATGATTATCACCATATTGCAGATGGAAAAAGCAAGGCAGAGGGTAATTTCCTAACTGCCCACTGTCATGGCTAGTTAGTGGAGCCAAAAAATTGAACCCAACAATCCAGCTTCAGAGTCCATGCCCTCTGCTGCTGCACTGCAAAGCAACCTACATGTGTTGTCAAGGAAAAATACGTCACTCAAACCAAAATAAAGATTATACTCTTCTCTAGTTAGAAAGAGAAAATCAGCCTCCACCCAGATGTCATAGACTTGGAATTAATAAGAGGTTGAGTTCTTAACCAGTCTCTGGCCCAGGGTTTAAAGCCTACTATAAATCCCCAACACATCACCCTTACAGATCCCAGATCTCCTATTATTGCCACAAATCCCACAATCAATGAGAAATAGCACTTACTGAGCAGGTATCTCTGTGTGGTTCTCCTAAGGGCTTTACATAACATATCACATGTAGTATCCACCAGATATGAAGCACAGAATTCTCATTTCACACAGTAAAATAATCAAGGCTGGAAAAGTAAGTAATTTGTCTAGAGTCACTAGCAGGTGGAATTGAGTGGTGGGTGCAAGCCCCTGCCAGGGAGGCAATGGGATGCCCTCTGCCAGGCACAGCTATTAGCTGAGCCCCACAGTGTGGTGTGTAAGCTCAGCAGGGCTGCCGCTGATGTACTCTGTGCTCTGTTTTTTCTGTGACTGCCTTTTTGCCCCTCCTCATATTTAATCTTCTTGTTTTCTCATTCACTCGTTCAACAGATACATATTGAGCATCCAGTATGAGCCAGAGAGTGATATAGACCACTGTAGATAACTAACAAAGCCGAAATTCTTCCTGTTATAGAGCTAGTGTGCTGTTGAGGGGAGGGGGGAAGAGGGGCCTGGATTTCTGCCTATTCCAGGTAAGTAGTAATAAAGACAAAGATTTAAAGATAGAGATGATAAATATTTAGACATATGGGGGGGGAAGAAATGACATGGTAAGAGAGACTTAAAAATAGAGGTAGGTATATGCATAGATGGAGAGAGGAAACGACAAAGAGGAAAAGAATTAGTCTTCAGCGTTATGTTGAGAAAATTAGTCAGAGTAAGAGACCTTGAAAGAGACTGAGCATAAGACAGAATTTTATAGCAGTAAGGAGGGCTTTGCAAACAGGATGACCCTTAAGTAGAGACACTAAGTAGGTATTTCACATACCTTTGGGTCCTTGGAACATGAAAAGGGTGAGGTTTCACTTTAACATCCCCTACATATCTCTATTCCTCTACCTTGAGGTAAAATAGACAATAATTTCATTATGCTAGACTCTGCAGAACACATCAAACATGTCTTATGCCTCCCTGAAAAACAAACTCTCAGACAGAGATTTCTAGGCATGAAAGAGTCTTATTGAGCAGTGCTGCCAAGACCACCATAAAAAGAATGAAGAAAGCAGTATGTGGCAAAAGGACATGCTCATCTGGGCCTCACAGGAAGCTCTTGAGCTATGATGGTCTTGCAGGGCCCGGTGGAACACACCTTTGCACCCTCTCATCATCTAGGCACTAGATGCAGCTGTCCCCACACATGATATGAGCCCTGACTAGGCTGTTTGCTTCAGGAAAGGGCAACTGGAAGCAAGGAAACTTATCTTGACCAACATTCCCAGCAACTTTGTAAGTGAATGTCTTGGTCCAGAAGGAGCAACCACCACACTGACTTTCCTGTAGCTTTTTCACCAGGTAGTATCACAGGTAGTTAAGAACATCTTGGGTCAGAGCTACCTTGTGGTTCAAGTCTTATCTCTACCAATTATCATCTGTATGACTGTGCTAGTTGTTTCTTTGTTGCTGAGGCACATTACCCAACACCCACAACTTTAGGGAGGAAAGGTTTATTTTAGCTCACAATTTCAGATAGCCCATTCATGGGCAGCTGGCAATGGTAGAAGCACGTGGTAGAGGCCCCGATGGAGAAAAGCAATTCATCACACTAGGAAGAAGAATGAATGAAGAAGGGTGGAGCAAGGGTATACCCTTCAGTGGCCCACCCCTTCACACACTTAGAATCCACTGATGTTCCACGGTATTCAAATACGTGAGGCTTTTGAGGGATTTTCTAGATCTAAATCGTAACAATGAGTCTAGGCCAGTTTCCAAGCTCTTCTGTGCCTAGGCTCCCTTGTCTGTAAAATTAGACAATAATGCTATTTCCTATGCTGGTTCTAAATACGAGACACACTGGCACATGTACAATGCACATAGTTTACCATAGTGAGCACTGAACAAAGTGTAGATGGAATACATTCTCTTTTTGCTTTCAGAGCACCTTATACATATTATTATTTTCTTTTGAACAAATGAGTTCCAATAACTCACTAAAGTCATCATACGTGTGTTTGTTCAGCCTTTCTTCCTCTCTCTGTTCTTCAGTCCACATGGCTTTTTGGGGCCCTCCCAAGTCCCCAGAACCAAGATGAGCATGTGACTCAGGCCTGGCCAGTCAGAGCAGCATATTCTCTGCCACATATCTTGGGAGAAAAGTTGTATCTAAACTGAGCCAAAAAAAAAAAAAAACCTTCCCTGGAGCTTCACTGGTCGTTCATGAAAGCATGTTCTTTTTTCCTGAAAATCCTAGCCTTAAGGATCATATGTCGATTCTGCAGTGACCAGAAATCATCTTTTCAAAGAGTTCCACGAGCCAACCTAAACATGAGGTAAACCCAAAAGAAACAAAGGCCACACTTGAGAGACAGTTTTTGAATCACTATGATTGCATTCCTGGAACCAGCCATTCCTGAAACCCATGTTCTGGCCTTTGCAGTAACATGAATGAAGAAATTCCATTTCTGAATTGGCCCTGTTGTTAGAGTTGTTCACTGGCAAAACTTGCACAAACCAGCATAGCCGTGCCAGCTGAGATTCCCCTCTGAATTCTGTAGAGGTGGCGATAACCCTGGAGGAGCTGGAAGCCTGATATAAAGAGAATAAAGAAATACTAAGCAATTCACGCCCCTTCTTGGACAGCCTGACAATGAAAACACCTAATGCGATGTGATGAGAATGCTCTGTACCTTTCTGGTTTTCCTCCCCAAAAACCTGTTAGTCCCGTTTAACCTTGAGAAAAAGTGCAAATTCCAATAGAAGGGAGTTTTACAGAAGTCCTGACTGTTACTCTCCCAACTTGACAAGTCATCAAAAGCAAGGAAAGTCTGTGGAGCTGTCACAGCTGAGAGGATCTAAGGAGACCAGATGTCTAAGTAGGAACAGTGTACAGTCATGACTTAAGGATGAGGATACTTTCTGAGAAATGCACTGCGAGGTGAGCCCATGTTGTGCAGACTTCATAGAATGCACTACACACCAGAGCACAAATCAGCAAGAGGAACAGCGCTGCAAGACCACAGTCTGTCACCTTCCTGACATTGCTATGTGCCACGTGATCTTCAGACAAAGAAACTAATAAAATTGAAATAAAGAATTGAGTTTACTTGATTAAAAAAGGAGGAGGGTAGTGTCCACATTACTTCCAGTTAGCCTTAGCGCTGAGTGTGGCAGAGGATAAGTCCCCCATTCTGGAGACTTGTGCCAGCCACTGTCTCCTTGTGACACATCTTCATCCCAAGGCCTCTCCGGTTCTTTCAGCATGCAGGGCTCTGTGCAATGTAGTTTTTTCAAAAACTTTCAAGCTCTGGCTTTGGATGCAAGGAATCTGCTATCTGGGGAGGACTGGACGGAGAAGGTGAGCTCTCAGTTCTGATAATAGCTGTAGGATTTGGTCTCCCCCACAATTATTCGTAGACTTACGCAGTGCTTGACATGAGAATCTTGTACTTCAGATATGTAGATCATTACAGCAAAGAGCATGAGGGAAGAAATGGAAAGTGGCTCCAGTTAGTTGGCTCTGAGAGGTGACCAGAGGCTCTTACACATGTCTGGTCCACAATTCCTTATCTCAAATCCTTGGATACTTCAAAATTTCGAAATTTCCAGAATGTTAGAAGGCAAAGGTGGTACATTACTAAAAGTCCCAGAGGGCCTGGGACCACACCCCATAACCAAACGTATTAATATTGTCAAAGAAAAACATGAACATTCTCTCCAAGTGGAACAAATGCAATTGTGAAAAACCTTTGTGAGTTCCAGTGAGTTTTGCCACAGATGAGTGTGGTGGCCAGACTTATTATTAAATTGCTGGTGTTCAGAGCTTCCATGACGTTGGGATTTTGGATAAGGGAATATAAGCCTGATTAATTTTTCAATTTCAACCCCAAGAGAAAATAAGCACAGGTTGAGAACCTCTATTCTGAAAATCCGAAGTCCAAAATACTCCACTATGTGAAACTAATTGCATGCTGACACACCCAACCTCGAGTCACAGGCCACAGTCTAAACATTCATGCACTAAAAGAACTGCACTTAGTAACCATCAGGCCTTTGGTATAAGGTTAAACACAGAGTTCATATCCAGAATTTTATATGTGGATCCTTAATGTATCTTATTATGTATATACAAACATTCCAAAGTCTGAAAAAAAATAGTTCCAAACCTAAAACATTTCTAGTCTCAAACATTAAGTTCAAAGCATTGTGGGTAAGAAATACTCAGACTTACAGTAAACTTTGTGTCCTTTTTTGCTCTTCCTCAGGCTACCATCCTAATGACGGGAAGATTGACATTAATGTTCCTTTCAAACTTCCTTTGGCCAAGTCATAATGTGGGTTCCTTGGAGGGCCCGGGCCTGAGCTGGCTTCACTCCCCTGCCTGCTTCTGTGCTTCCTCTGACCTCACCCAAACATTCCTCAGTGGTTCTCCAATTTAAGCTCACATCCTAGTCACCTGGAGGTCTTATTAAAGCCCTGATTACTAAAACCTGTCTCAGAGTTTCTGCGGCAGGAGTCTGGAGTGGCACCCAGGAAACCCATTTCTTACCAGTTCCCCAACGAGATTGAGATGCTGACACTGATCTCCCCAGGACCACACTCTAGGGGACCACCATGCCACTTGGTGGAGCTTCTTTATCTCACACTGAAATGAAGAGATTAATAAATACTCAAGCCCATTTTTCATCTCCATCAATATTATTTCCCAAATGACCCCTGTATGTGTGGTGACTCACAGCTGCCTGCCTGTTTGACACTAAGAGAGAGAGAAACCCAAGCCAGTCACTAATCACAAAAACCTTGCTTGCCATGGAATTTTGCAGTTGTCACCCCGAGAAGCCCAGCTTAGGAGCTTCAGTGGCATGAAGACCAAAAATAACAACCCTAAAGGGCAGGGGGGATGAATTTCAATTTTAAATAAAAACTTCTGAATTGAAATTCTTTTTCTCAAAATTACTGTATCATGTTGCTGTGTAGGCAGGATAAGGAAAAAGCTTTGGAAATTATTTTGTTCAAAAGACATTAAATATGCAAAACACTATTGTCCTTTTACCCAAGATAATTGTCAGCCAACAGGGAGACCCAAGGACGCAGATTCTCTTTCTGCGGAACGTTATACAAACTCTCCGGAGTTGATGCTCATACTTACTTTCCTTAAAACATTTTCTGTGCGTGTGCTTATTTTTCCCCAGTTCTATTCCTCTGTCTTTATCTTCTAGGTGTTAACTGGCTAAGCACAGGAAAATGTCTTCAGTTCTTTTCAGTTCTGACAGGAGACATGACCTAATTGGTAAGCAAAAGCCAGTAGATCTACGCACACAGAGGAAAGCTACACATTTTCAGATGGATTTAGATTCAAGAGTCCATGCTACCAACAGTTCAAATTCTTGCATCCCTCCTCGTTTTACAGAAGCTGTGTCTTCTTTGTATTTCTGATTTCCCTAACACTGCATTTCCTCAACAGAGTGGTAGATAAAAATATACTTTCATTGAATGTTGTAGTCTCGTTTATAATGGTGGATATTCTACCAGCATTCTTCTTACTCATTTCAGTTACAAATTTTATTATCTCATCTACACCATAGATTCAGTTGATTTTGGAGGGTAGATCTGGAAACTTGACCATGATCTATAATTTTGTAAATCAAGAATGTGCCTTTTTGCATCAATAATGACTTAACAGCAAACTTTTTGTTTTCTGGGTGCTGTTGGCTTGTTTGGTGCCGGATAATTAACTCAGGGGCATATTCATGTTAAGCACACACTCTCCTATTGAGCTATGTCTCTAACCACAGCTGGCCCATTTCTAAGTCAAAGAGTTAGTGTACTCCTGTACATTCTTAACAAAAGATACCTTTAATAACACATCCTACCTATCTCACTGATCATTAGTTGTGATTACTAACTTTGCAAAAAAGATTTGTTGCTTTTCTGAAGAATTTGCTATAGTTTCCTTGAAATAGCCACAGGTAAAAGTATATTTTGACTCACATGCACTTCTCTATTGTAAAAATAAGAAAGAAAAGGAAATATTATGACTCTTATTTTGGGTTTGTAGATTTTTGTCTCAAGCTGAGTACTGTTTTAACAGAAAGGATCAAAGCTCAGCCTTGTTTTGTTAGAATATCAGCAGGCACTGCTCCATGCCCTCACCACAGCCCATGCCAAGTAGCCAGGGAGACCCACCGTTAAGAAGGTTCAATGATGCCTCACACTTAAGATTACCTAGAGAGAGAACTAACCCATCTCATAAGCAAGCTCTTTGTCTCCAAGTGTCCCTCTGTAGTTTGTCCTTAGAGGCAAGGGACAGAACTCAAGAATCCGTTCCAATGGGAGCTATTTCTGCCTCATCGTTCCTCAAGAGTTTCTGTCTCTGACCCCAACTCTGGATATTAAAGATGAGGCAAGAAATGGATTTTGGGGATTTCTTAACATACTCTCCATCTTGTGCCATAAACGCTCTCATCTTTTCATATGCATCAATTGCCCTTTAGAAACAAGATCCAACCTTCTCACTAGAAAAGGGCCAGGTTGCATTTGGTTCCTAGAGAGACATCTCCCACACTCAGGATACCTGTGTACACAGAAATAAGAGTCCCGTTAACACAATTTCCTCCTTTGGATGGTAGCACACCTAACACTGTACCATCGGGGGTGGATGGACATTTGTTTGTTGCTGCCTACTAGGTGGGAGGCATTTTCAAGGGTAACACCATTGGTTAAACTGGCCCCTAAGTAGCTCTTTTAATATGCGAGTACTCACAGGTACAATCAATAACATAGCATATCATGAATTTGTACAACTGGTCTTTTCTTAGAATCCTAAAGGATCTCTGGGAGAATATAACTTGTGAAGAAAAAGAAATTCTCAACCCCACCCCAAATAAATACGAGGATTCACAGACTCTAATTTGTAACAAACTCAACTCGCCCTAAAAATTCACTGGGCCACAACCCTTGTGACCAAGTCAGGCATCTGATAGTACTTCAATGGAGCAGCAGATGGCACCAAATACCGCTGAGTTACAGTAGCCATCCAAGCATTCATGTAAAAGAATCAGGTAAGTCCAACCAGCCCACAGACCCTAAGGTGGCCCTGAGAAGGGAGGAATGTGGTCCCACAAGGTCATAGGCTTTTAATATAATTATGTGATTTTTTTAGAGATACTTTTGTGGCTCCAGTGTTCAGTGCTCCAGGGGGAACGCACAGGCGACAATGCTCAGTGCTGTGCTGAACTCCACCTCCTGTGCCCACACCTATTTGAATCAAAACCTTCCTGCGTCTGAGATTTCTGCATCCGTGTAACTTGGGGGGAAAACACAATAGTAGTTCAGATTACATATATACATGTACCTGTGAAGACAGGCATTTTTTGTTATTAGGCATACATTCAAGTTTTCTATCTAATTATTAAATATAGGCTTGTGCTATTTCATTAATTTACAATAAAAACACTTAAAAACAAAGCAAGTCTTGTTACTTACGTATACTAACTATATTATGTATTTTACATACAGCCTGGGACAATTCCTCTTTACTCAAGCAAAATATTGAACCTCCCGGGTACAATGTCTCCTTTCTCCTCCAAAATCAGTGCGTTTGACATATACTCCCTCAAATTCGCCCTCTTCAGTATCGTTTTCTCAGAGATGAGGAGGAGCAATAAAAACAAACTGTTGTCTAACAAGAGTAGCACCCACAATTACGGCTGTCAACAGGCTGACCTCATGCCAGGGGCGAGCCAAGTGGCTTCCAGGCAGCTTGCTGGTTCCCCTGGTAGGTAACCTTAAGCAACTTTGAGTCCTCATTTCTTCATCAGCTAATTACACTCAATTTTATCTTGCTCCTTGCGAGAAGGGCATGGGAACCAAAAGCCAGCCTGGCTTTCAAAGACTTTTGTAAACGGTGACAGGTTATTTATTAATTACCATTAGCACAGTTTCCCCTGAGATCAGAGGGCATCTGTGGGGACGCACACTGCGGGGGAGGAGGTGGAACCTTTTCTCTGCAGATGCAGGAGGTGCTCTGCCAGGAAACGTGGCATTTCCAATGTGTTTGGCCAACATACTCCCAGCATTCACTGAGTGAACAGAAGTGTTATTCAGCTTTTGGATGCCAGGGATTTGCTGTCCTGGCTCCTTGCTTAACATATCACCTCTGATTCAATTCCAGTCTCAGACAGACACCCTGAGGCCCCCATTCCCTCTCTCTCAGAACTCTGCCAGGGTGGGGGGGGGGGCGGGAAATGACATGGAAGCAAAAAGGAAATGAAAGGAATGCCTACACTCCTCTCTCTATAACGTGATTTTTGTCTGTCTTACACATAGCCCTGTGCCACAACCTCTTACCCAGCCTATTCCTGTCAGGAAAGCAAAAGGGAAAAGAAATAGATGGCTTAACATAATACCCCTTCCAGAAAACATTTATGTTTTAAATGAGAATTGTGGTAGAAGAGCAGCATTTTGTCCAAATGAAACAAAAATCTCTAATGGTCAAATCTGAGCCACTACTGGGAGGGAGATTTTTTAAAGTTAGCATCTCTTCTCACCAGAAAAGTTACATCTTAGACGTTTTAGCATCATACCCAGCCAGCTTTTCTACCTTCCCTCTCCCGTCTTACCTCCAGTCTGCGCAACTCATTGTGCTCTATGAAATATATCCACTTTTCTCCCTTCTGATCTTCATTAGCCACACTTTTCAATTTTCTGACCCTTTGTTCAATGTAAAATGCTCTTCTTCATTCCCTCATACAAGTACATAAACAATAAAGATCTTTTTACCTACCACCCACAACAGTGGGGTATACATGGTGCTAAATTAGAGTTTTCATTGTAGAACAAAATACCTAACACTTGCATCTTAAAGTAGGAAATGTTTAATTTTGCTTACAGTTTCAGGTGACTCAGTCCATGGTCACTGGCCCTGAGGCAGGTGCAGCATGACTGAAAGGTGTGGTACTGCAAAGCAGCTCAGTTCACAGCAGCTGGAAGCAGAGCGGGAACAGCACCAGGAAGGAGGGGGTCATGAAGCAGACATGGACCTCAAGGTCTCATGTTCATGACTCACCCAAACACCCCAGACATGTTCTTTATTAATCCTCTCAGCAGCTGCCCTAGCAGCATATCAAGTGAAAAGCTAAACTCCACCATCACAAGTACCTATCCTATAGAACTGAAGGATAATAATTTAACTTCTTTGAATAATTTACAGTGACCAAGTTTTTCCATTCTGAAGGTAAAATGAGGAAAATGGTGTACCATAGATAGTTCGGAACCCCAGAGGTAAATAGGAGGAGGGGGGCATAGGATTTAGGCTCAGCCCAGAGTCCTGACTCCCAGTAGCCTAACACAGAGTTCTTTCTGGGAGCTCTGAGGAGAGGAGGCTGAAGGACAGAGTGATACTTCCTTGGAAATTCCCTCACACCTCATGTCTAGGTCTCAGGTTGCCTATGGAGACCACAGGCACACAGTA